>CM046383.1:24939175-25105402 GCA_025413485.1 Ficus microcarpa | reverse complement strand
ACAATTTACCCCTATTTGAAACAATCTACGCACCATTCAGATATTGCAGGTAAATTACCATTCAAGCTTGGCAAGCAAGATGAATCCAGAAGTTCAATTATTACAAAACTCTTGATTATAAATTGTTTGCAAGGGAAAAAAAAAAAAGTAAATCATCAGCCTCAGATGCAATAAGTGAGTGGTAGACTCTTAAAATAATATTCTATAATTACCTCTTTGTAAAGAAAGAATTTAGCAACACAATGTATTCGAACGCATTCAAGTACACAATATTATATCACCTATAAAAAGAACAAACAGCAACTAAATGACTTCCAATAACCCAAAAATGACCATAAAACTTCTAATAGAATCATCCCTCATTTTCCTTCAAATGAGCCGAAATAATGAGATAAGAGCTAAAAGTGAGCAATGAATATTGAGTAATACTAACATTGAACTGTAGAGGTGTTCTGGATCATGTCACCTAATGACATCTGAAGATATACGGGCTCATTCCGCGGATGTTTTCTTGTTCGGTTCAAAGACGTACTTAATCAGTGACTCCTTGATTGGTAGCAACTCGGGGAACTCATTCTTCAACTTTGATGCGTCCATCTCATTGTTGCTTCGAGGGGCCACAATCACCTTTGCTTGCTCATCCAGTGTGAAGTTTTGCCACTTGAAGTCGGGGTTGATGTACTTTTTGTACATCTCTAGGATCTCGTTGTGGCTCACAACCCCGGGGTTCGTGAAGTTCCATATGCCCCTCAAGTTCCGCTTTGCCATCTCGATGGAAATTGGTAGAAGTTCATCCAAGATGGTCATGCTGTTTGGAATGTTAACCACCTTATTGTAACGAGAAATTTTGGTAATGAAGTTGCGTGGGTTGTTCAGATCAGACGATATAGGCATTCGAACTCTGAGGGTGCAGACATTGTCATACTCTTTCAGAAGCTCTTCGACCTGGTCAGAAACAAAAGAAAAGAGTTATAAGCTATTAAAATTAAGAATCAAAACAATAAAAGACAAATAAAAGACAGAGATTGTTGGAATAACTACCATGGCCTTGGTTTTCGAATAGAAAGAACCAGTGAAATTTGGTGTGTCTTCTTCTTTGTATCCGATGCCAGAACCTTCGGGATGTGCAGCATCATATTCAAATATACACCCGGTTGCATAATTGATCATCAGGAGCCCTTGTTCTCTGCAAACATCTGCTAAGGTCAAGGTTCCACTAACATTGGTCCGAATTGTTTCCGTTTTATGGGATTCACACCAATCGACATTGGGTCTACCAGTCACGCCTGCAGCATTGAATACATGAGTAGGTCTAACATTCTGAATATCTGCCACGAGGGATGAACGATCTTCAAGACGCCCTTTTCCATATTCAAATGGAATGCCTTGTTTCTCACATAGCTTCCCAAGCAGCCCACCAATCCAACCAGTCCGACCATAAATCAAGAACTTCAAGGAAGGTTACGAGGAGAGTTGGTGCTTTTGGAAGGTGGAACCAACATCCGGGTATTGCTTGAGACATAAGACGCAGATTTTTCCTCTTCAGACCCATCGAAATGTCTCTCTATCCCACCGGCATCATTAGCATTCGTGGATGAGGAAGCAGGGCCCCTGAGACATCACCCCACCAGTCAGGATTCTTGGTATACCATTCAATAGTCTTCTTTAAGCCATCGCCCCAGGTAGTTCGTTCCGACCACCCCAAATTCTTCAGCTTCTCATCATCTAGAAGTACCTCTGATCGTTAAATGGCCTGTTCTCGACAAACTTGATGCTTGTTTCTGGATCCATCGAGAAAAGTCTGCATATGTCTTTGGCCACATCAATAACTCTCCTTTCCTTCTTTGTCCCGATATTATAAACATGGCCAACCTCTCCTTTGTGAAGAATGACTTCAAAAGCCTCGGCAACATCCTCACAGTACAAGTAACTCCTCACGTTGGAACCATCCCCATGAATCGGAAGAGGCTTGCCCCTCATAGCCAGAAGGATGAACTTTGGAATCAACTTTTCAGGAAATTGGTTAGGCCCATAAACATTGTTTCCACGGGTGGTTATCACGGGTAATCCATATGACCTGCCATATGCCATAACAAGCATTTCAGCACCGGCTTTTGTTGCAGAGTAAGGATTTGTTGGTAAGAGCTGAGAAGCCTCATGATTTCCAACAACAGCATCCTCATCGGTCTCCCCATAAACCTCATCCGTACTTACATGGATAAACCTCCTGATTTGGCCAGTGACTTTGCATGCTTCTAAAAGGACGTGGGTACCGTAGATGTTGTTCTTGGTAAACTCAAAGCTATTACCAAAGGAATTATCAACGTGTGTTTGAGCAGCAAAATGCATTATCGTGTCAATCCCCTCCGTGATGAGAAGAAAGTTAACAAGGTCAGCACTGCCTATGTCCCCCTTAACAAACTTGAAATTCGGAGAAGATTTAGAGGGGAGCAGATTTTTCAAGTTTGAGCAGTAATCAAGCTTGTCAAGCACAACAATCTTGTAGTCGGGGTAACTGCGGATGAGGCGATTGGCAACATGGGATGCAATGAACCCAGCAGCCCCGGTTATGAGGATGTTCTTTGGCGTATATGTAGCCATGTCAAATCAAAACCTGAACAAAAATAAAAAACAGATGTAAGAACCATAAATTTAGACGATACAACTTTTATCAAGTCAGACAAGCCACTGAGAAATCATCGCATTGACCAAAGATGCAAAACCTACTGCAAAATGTAAAGGGAACAAGCATTATATGTATATGTGCATGTAAATATATTATCACAACTACCATTTTACATGAACGGAAGTTAGAATGGGTAAAAATGCATAACTTAATTATCGTTTAACCAATGAATACGGGATTAATTAGATGAAAACTCTCAGTAGAAAACGCAAAATATTTTTGAAAAGAAAAAAAAAAAGTCCCATAATAATATATTAATATACGTGGTTCATTAGAAAGCAAGAATGTGAAATCAAGTACATCCTCATTCTAAAGAAGACATAAAAACAATAGAAAGGAAGTACCGTCCCGAATAATTAATTGTTCTAATCACATATTAAAGACAGTATTATATCATGAACAGTCCTAATGAAGCATAAATATATGTGTATATATATACATAACAACAGAGACAAAAAAGCAAGACCAGAATTGAATACAACCAACAGAGAAAAAAAAAAAACCACCATAACCAACCAATCCTATACAACACAACCCAAAAAAAAAAAAAAAAAAAAAAGCCCACCAGATCCATGCAGATTCACATATCCATGAATGAACCCAAAAACCCAAGTTAACAAACAAATGTTGTAGATCTGATTTGTACGATGAAAATATCATTCTCAATTCAACAGCAAACTACGGATCCAGATCAACATTATTGATAAACAAGACATGTGAAATCAAAAAAATTCAAAGTAGTAATTACAGATCTAACAAAATTGAGGAATAACCAGATCAAGAAAAAAATCCAAACAACAATCCGAATCCAAAAATTCGGAGCTAAAAAACTCATATCGGTTGATAAAATCTAGCTCAAATGAAAAGCAGATCAAGCGAGTTACTTACAGAATTGGCGGAGATCAGGATCGAGCAACCCAGATCGAGACACAGAGAGTTTTAGAGAGAGAAATGGATGAGAGAGCGAGAGAGATAGAGACTTCGATCGTAAGCGTGAGGGAAAATGGTGGTGTGTGTGATATATACACAAGGCCTATATATACACACACGTATATATTTATGGCTCTACAAGGCAACGAGACAGTTAAGGGGAGCCGACGAACGAGGTGACATGACGAAAGTACCCTTGAGGAGGAAAGGAATTTACAGGGAGGGGGGACACGGTTTGTGGGGCCCGAACTTAAAGGGAAAAGGGGAAAGGGGGACTGATGATCTGATTTCTGATTATGGTAGGCTGTGGGCAACGAAAATTCCTACCCACGGGCCTCCCGGCGCGCCGCTACTTCCTCATGCACGTGCCCTCACGTGCCAATCTCCAACCTCCACACATGATATGCCGTCTGGCAGATGAGATATGCTACAGTCCGACTTTCTTTCTTATCAATACCGTTTATTTTCGCATATAATGATCTCCAAGCGACTTACCGTACGTGATAAAAAAAGACTACTGGACAGAAAAATTATATCCCTGTCCATCTTTTTCCTTATCAAAACCGTTTATTTTCGCATGCAAAAGTCTCCAAACGACTTGTTGTACGTGTTCGATAAAAAGGGACCACCAAACATAAAAATTGACATATACATATTGGGTTTTTCCTAGTAGTAGTCTCGTCATTGCTAAGCTTTAACAAGTAATTTTATATTCCCTAAAAAAAAATTTGGTTGTTGTTATGACTATAATGATGTTGTCGATCTTGTATATCTGTAAACTTTTTTCTTTTTTGCCCCCCTCATTGCGTTGTACAAGATAAGTAAATTAACCCTAATTGTTAAAATCTGATCTACTCTTATCAAATGAGATAGTCATTTTAGAAGTTGAATTTGTCTTGTATCACTAAGTTTATTAGATTATTACAATGTTTAGTCTAAACTAGGCATCATCTGTTGTTGAACTAGCCTTTTAAGGATGAGATTTTCCTGAAACCAGTTAACACGATATTAGAGCCAAACTTTTGCATGCGATGATGGGTCAATTTGAATCAGAAAGAGTGTTAGAGTGGATTTTGTCCCACATCATTAAGTTAGTGAGTGTTGTGTTGTTTATATTTCAATTAAACATCACCTCAATTCTACCAAAATCCATTTAATAACAAAGCCAATAAAAAATTTTGACACTTTAGATCACTATGAACCATCATGTGCTTGAAAACTGTTACATGATAGGACAAGATCTAATTATCTACATCATATAACGATAGATTTAACAACAAACATTATTTTATTAGAAGTTGAATTTATCTCATATCATTAAGTAATTAGGATGTTATATTGATTAAATGTAAAATGAGTACTCTCCACCCTTAAACTAGTTTTTGGTAAGGAGTTATACATGTTTAAAATTGAATTTTTTCCACATCAAGTGATTATTTAACAAGCCAATGAAAATTTTAAGTGGAAATGAGAAACTTCTAAAGTCTACATAAAAATTTACGAGTTACTTGGATTATGTGATTTAGCAACAACTTGTGCTAGATTATAAAAAACAAGACAAATAATGGTTGCAGGTATAACTTAGTGAAAATAAGACACCTGATTTCACTTAAAAGGTAAAGAGTTCGAATCCCTTACCCTTAGCAAACCACATCTTCCCCTAAGCAAGCATTTTTTAAATCAAGTAATTAGGGAGGTAGTTGATTCAAAAAGATTGGTGTGGGTGATTTCATTAGATGTATTGGAAGGGTGGGTGCATTGTCCATGATGGGACTGGGGGTAAAGACCCAAAGAGGTGGCTAATTGGTATCCATGCATCACAATATCTTAGGGGAGAATTTTATATTAGGATACGAATATTCACCTTACTGATAGGGCTATGTTCTTAAGGGTCAGTCAGATATGTGTTAAATTATAGACAAGATGGAAAAATGATCTTTTTTTTTTTTTTAAACATATTTTTAATAAATATTTCAAATTTTATTAAATTAATAAAATAACAATTTTTTAAAATAAGTTAAAAATTATCAAAAGGTTCGTAATTGATTGACTAATATCAACATGTTTTTTAATCAATGTTAATGGTTGATTTATAGATCGATTGATTCTAGTCATTGACCGAAACAGATTAACCAACCTACACCAAAATGGTCTTGGGCCATTTTTGTTAAAGAAAATTCGGTCCTTTAAAAAATTATAATAAGTGTTCAAAAACTACCATCTTATTTAATTTTTCTAAATTCCATCAATTTTATATATTTTTCATATTGATATGATTATAATCAGATTTAACATTTATAAATATGTATTGTTGCTAATGATATACTATCATAAAAAGCTCCTATTATGCTATCAGCAACGGTTATAAGCTTTTCAAACTTTTGTGCATGAATTTCATTTTTGGAGTCAACTTACAGAATAGCTAAAATGCAAGTAGTGTGTACTATCATGGTTGCACCTTGCATGGAAGTCGTTTAAATCAAATAAATTTGTTATCTTAATTAGGTCAGTTGTCCCTAATTCTATTCATTTTATTTAAACATCAGGTCGATATTAGGTTGTATTAGTATTTTGATATGATTTTAACTAGATCTAAACGTTATAAAAATAAATACGATATTGCTAACGGTTTTCTACCATAATAAAGCTCCTATTTTGAGATCAATGACAATAAAGCTTATAAGAGTTTTAAAATTTTTTGCATAAATTAATTTTTTGAATTCAATTTATTATATAGCGTGCACTCTTAATGGTTGGACCTTGCAATAGAATTTGTTTAGTCAAACAAATTCGTTGCCTTAATTTTGTCTCAAAATCTTTCTTTGATCTGCTTGTTCGTAATGAGTTTCGTTTTTGTTTATTAAAGTGACTAATGAGCATCAAAATTGCATTTAGATACTAAAGTTTAAGAATCAATGGAGAGATTTTTATTGTTTTGGCTTCATGGCTACTACATCGCATTATTTTAATGAAAAATACTAGAGACACCACTTCTAATTTTAACTTTTGAATACCAACCCATATGGTATATGAGTTGTCATTTTTTTTTATTGATAAGTAGTTAAAGTATTACCACATCAATTGATTGGTTCTACTAATGAAAAAATAATGCGTGAGTTGGTACTCAAAAAGTTAGAATGAGAGTTGGTATCCTTAACATTACTCTAATTTAATTACTTCATAATAATAATAACAAAAAGAGATGTCCGTTAGTTTTAAAAAATTGACATTGGAATCTAGTGACTCTTAGAGTTGTCAAAATGGGCTGAGTTTAGTGAGCCAGCACGAGAATGGTATGCTAAAAAGTCGACATAGCCCAATTATTACATGGGCTTAATCCGACATGGGCTTGACGCGATTTTTAGGCATGGAGCACACTAAAGGCACAGGCACAGTAAGAGCAATGAACGGGCAAAGGCACGAGCACAATAAGAGGAATGAAAATGACACGACAACATTACTATTTTTTTATGATATTTTTAATAATTTTAATATAAGACTTATGGTGTTTTTTATTTTATTTGGAATATTTCATCTATTTTGAGTTTTTACTTGATAAGGTTTTCAATATTGTAGTGTCCTTTTAATAATAGGCTTTTTTTTTTAATTTTTTTCTATAATATTCAAAACTTACTTTTATTTTTTATTTAAAAATTTTTATTGATGGGTACAATTAAGTTACGAGCACGGCACATCACATTTATAAATGGGTCGTGGGCCGAACTTGACGTTATATATTTTTTTATGAGTACGACACAGCACATTTATTAAATGGATTGGCATAAATACGGTATAAAACACTAATAGGCTCAAAATAAATAGACTGGACATCCGGCCTGGCCTATTTGACATCACTAGTGACACCTAATTTGTAGATAGTTTAGAGTCTACTTTTAATTATCATTAAAAAAAAAAAAAAAAGTAAAGCTCGTTCAAAGCACAAGGGTTGAATAAGTTTAGTAGCACTAAAAAAACAAAACAAAAAAATTAAAAACAAAAAACAAAACAAAACAAAACAAAAAATAGAGAAAGAAAGAAACCGACATAGTTTTGTCGGTATCTCTACTTAAATGTAACTTCAGTTTTGTCAGTCTCCTTCAGCCTACAAGAGAGAGAGAGCGAGAGAGAGAGAGAGAATAGTTCCGATTTCTTTTAAATTCTGACTTCTTTTCAACCCAATATCTCTATGTCTTCTATCATAAAAATAAGAGAGAAGATCTATAAAAATTTCGCTAACTTATCAAAAAGAGATATATATATATATATATATATATTCACTTACTTGTTTACATGCATTGGAGGTCACCTTGTACTGATTTTGAATTCTGCATATTTTCTTTGGTTGAATATTAAATTTCCATGTTAACTATCATATATACACACACATACATATATAGCTATGGTAAGATTTTCAATCCGACCGCCATACAGATCTAATAGTAAAACATTTTGATTAATAATAGATAACAGTTATTGGGATCAGACTTCGTCTCTCAATCATTCAAGGTCAAATTTGTGTTATCGAACCGAATAGTCAAGGCTCCCAACATGCCTGAGGATGGGAAATTCAATATTGGCCAAGTTCAGGGGCTCGCTTTCTGATCATTTGAGTGTGAGCACTCGATACCCGACATAGGAGTAATCGAACGTCGCTCAAGTCACGTTTAAGCAGTTGAGCCTAGATTTTCGGCCATTTTCGTGAGAATGTGTCACGTATCTGTAATTCTAGGAAGTGGAAGCATCCACTCTCTTCCTCGAAAGGTAGAACTACTATATTCTTCCTCTACAAATAGGAAGGATTCCATCATAAAGGAGAACTTTTTTCTAGACGAAAATACCCAGACTCTACCAAAACGTTCCAAAGTGCCTCTAGTACTAATCCAGCCATTTGTTAATGTTAATCATGTTTTCAAGCATAGTGAGGCCGCTCGACATAGAGGATATAATCCCGTTTCAGCGGACCTCTATATATTTTGGTGTTGTTTACTTTCAGTTTCTTTCATTTATTTTATGTTTAAGCTGAATTTTCTTTTAATGTAGATTATCACATCTAAAACATTGACATCATTAATGCATAATAATTTCAATTGATACTTGTAATTTGTAGTTAAAGTTTCTAAAAATAATATGTTGTTACATGAAAAATTATATAACGTTGCATTTAAAATCAACTAGTAATTACATAAATCAAAAAATGCCCTCCATCATTTTATCTCTCCAAAAGTTGAGATATTTTAAAAGCTTATTATACTTGATTAATAGATAAAATTATCTATATTTTCTAATTATTTTTAAATTAAATTAAATTAAATTAAATAATTAAAAAAATACATTTAGTTAAAAATAATATAAGGGAAATTAATTATAATTTCAACTTTTCAGTGTTCTCCTACACGACATATGAATTGACATTTTATATTGATAAGTACTTAAAAGATTACATACTAATCAAAATTAAAAGATAGTACTTTTTTTTTCCCTCTTACCAAACGGAGTGTAAGATTCACTAGATTTGTCTAAGCTTAAGGAGCTACGTACAAACCTTCTTAACAAAAAGAAAAAAAAAAAAAAGTTGCAAACCATAATGTTAGTAAGAGAATAATAAATAAATAAATAACAGGGAAAAAAAAAAAAAAAAAAAGATGCCTCTCCACGCAAATCACTTCATTAAACATCCTCCTGACCCGACCCGATTAGATGCTAGCCCAGCCATAATGCATGGTGGGCTAGGTGGACTGTAACATTTAACAAGAAAAGTTATGGTAAATAACAATTCATTTTTCTTTTCTTTTCTTTTCCTTTTTCTTTGTTTTAAAGGGAAAGCACCTGAACAACATAAATTTAAAAATCATTATATCAACATGATATAAAAAATTAAGACTAGATCAATATGATATAAAATTAAATTAAAGTTAATTAAATTTGTGTCATATTGGTCAAAAGTGAAGTATTTGTGTTATGTTGAAAAATAGATTTAAAAAAAAGGTGGTTATTTAGATAATTTCAATTTTTTTAAATAATATCATTTTCTTCCGTTCAACAAATTCTACTAATGTTTTTAATTTTCACCTCAAAATTCAACCATTTCCTGAATCACCCAAGTAGCAATTTGTAAAAATGAGGAGGAAAGAAAGAAACTAGCACAACAAATTTCTATAGGAAAAAAAAAATATATATATATATATATATATATATTAGGTGCATTACTCAGCAAGAATATATTGAATAAGAAAAAACAATTAAAATAATCATTATTATTACATAAAATAATAGGATTAGACTCTAAAGTGTAAGAAATTAAGGTCTAATTCTTCTTCCAGAAGCCTACGTTCTGAAGGAAACTTGGGCAAGAAATGGGCAATGTCCAAGGCAGTCTCTAAATACAATGCAAACTTCTTGACCACTATTCCATCATGTTTAGACTCTTCATTGTTGCATTCTTTGAACTCTTCTTCACTTTCCATTTTCATTGCTTTTAGATTATTCGCTAAAGGCAGGACATGAACATTGCAATTGTTCTTCTTCACAAGGCATAGAAGTGCCTTCTTTCTAGCTGTCCAACTCCCTGTTCTCAAATTGAAATCATAGAAAGTGAGGAACCTCTGTCCATAGGTAGCTACAAACTCCAATGCCGCCAAAATGAACTCGAACTCGTCGTTCGACATGTAGTAGGGGAAGCTGACTCTTGTCCATCCGGGTTTTACTCCGAGATAACCCTGTTCATAATGGAAAAAATCTAAGTAATTCTTTTACAAAACTATTTTCAGACCATATGAAATTAATGTTTATTGAATTTTCAGCTATAAAATTTTTGAAATAGTTACAGGAGCAAAAAACTGATGTAAGCTGAACTATTTGTTTTTTGCGCAATGGACCCCAAACATTTAATTTTGACAAATTGCACCTTAGATTTGAAAGTCAACAGCAAATAGCAATTGAGATCCGACAAATGATGGATGTCGACCAATGATGGTTTAGGACACAAGAATCGTAAGTGCCAAATGCCTAGCTGAACCCTTAAAACGATGTCAAGTGAGATATTTCGTATCCCAAACCATCAATTTGTTAGCATTTTTAGCTACTAGACTTTAGCTGTTAATAATTTTCAAATTCATGGTGCAACTTCTCGAAAGTGAAAGTTTGAGATACATTAAGCAAAAACGAATAGTTTAGGCAGCATATAGATTCTTCTAAAAAAAATTAAAAAAGAAAGGAAATTCGTAAACTGATTTTTATTAACTATGATATTTGGTTATGGTTTTTCTTCCATACTTCATGAAGGACCATTCTACAATTTAATACATTTTTATATAAAATAAATGTCACGTCATTTTTTTTGTTGGAAATCTGTAATGTAGATTTGAGAGTATCGATAGATCACTAACCTTTTTAATGACAGATCTGTAGGCATGTGAATCACCCTCACCAACCTTAAGTAGGCTGTGACCATACGGTCCGGCGCAAGCGCACCCGCCGCGAGCCTGGATGCCGAAGAGGTCATTGAGCAAGGTTGCAACAAAAGGTCCATGAAGAGGCTTATCTCTACTATTGCCGGTCTCTCTCCACATGTATAGCCCTTCGTCTCCTTCACTACCCTTCTCTCCTCTATAGTTGTCACAACAATTGTTGAAGACATCCGAATTCGATGTGGAATAAACTATAAACGACAAAATGGCTTGTCGTTTTGCACTCGTGTTTCCTAATACTTGTATGTTCTTATTTGGGAGAAGCCTTTTTAGTGCCTTTTGGATGTAGAGATTTTCTTGTCTCTCTATCACCTCATAGCCAACATATTCTTTGACCCAAAAGGCCAATGCAGCTCTTATTGTCTGGATTATTTGAGGAGTGCCAGCGTTTTCCCTTTCTTCAATGTCCTCATAATACAATGTGTCCTACATTAGTAATGACACGAGTTACTCAAAAAGGAAGGAAAAAAAAAAAAAAAAAAAAAGGAAGGAAAGAATAGAATTAGTAGATGAGTGTGTCCCTATAATTACAACCAATGAAATGTGCTTACAGATATAATAACGGTAATTTTTTATTCAACTTCATCATAAAGATGAAGAGTTTGAATCCCCAATCTTCCAGTTTAAAAATATTATAACCAATGAAATGTTATAATATTGATTTAAATTAAAACGTATGAATGTAATTTTCCCAACAGCAAATTAAAGAATTTTTATAATCTTATAGCAAAATGGTGCACAAAGCTGAATATTTTTCTTTTTCTGTGACAAAATTTAAAACAAAAAAATTCAAAATTTATAATTATGTTAGAATCATGTATGTAATTATCTTTAGATTATATCTGTGATCGTCATAAAGTTGATTTCTATCATATTGTTTTCGTGTCTAAATTCTATTGTGGTCGAAGAAGAAGTCTATCTCACTTGAGGCGTGGACCTAGTAGGATTCATGTTACCAAAGATCTGTAGCTAAATTAATGTATATACACCTATCACTTTTTGTCTTTTCTACTAATGCATTTATTGGTAGAACTTCAAACCTAAATGTATCATCTAGAAATATCAAGAAAGGTTCTTCTCTACCTTACTTAAGATGTCTGGTCATTCAATTATCAAAGAATACAGAATAATGAAAAATAAAAAATAAAAGAGAAATATTTCAGGTCAATTTCATCGCCTTAATTAATAATTGAAGTTATGTATTATTCAAACTACTTTACTGTTTAAATGTGATTGATACTATCCAACTTTACTTAAGATTTCAAGTCGTTCAATTATCAAAGAAAACATAATGATAAAAAATAAAAAATAAAAGAAAAAGATTTGTGATCATTATCTCCGCCTTAATTAATAATTGAAGTTATTTATTGCTCGAACTACTCTTCAAATGTGATTGATACTGTCCACCTGTATTATGATAAACCGTTTTAAATTTAAAAAAATCAATCTTAAAACAATTTCACATTTATATTTTTATTTTTTGGAAATATGTAACAAGCTTAAATTATCTTTCCTAAATATCTTTTTATTTTAGATTATCGCTTAAAGTGGATTGCTTCCACGAATAATGAGGACAGAGCGTGGATCACTTTTTCAACATGGGAGAGTTTTTTTTTTTTTTTTTTTTTTTTTGTAAATTGTACCTCTTCATTGAAGCCATTTACGTGAGCAACGGTTCCACCTCCACAGGTTGATGGGGCAGAAGAACTTAATTGATAGAGGGCCTTGCTCATCAAAACTAAGCCTGGGGTTCCTGGTCCCCCAAGAAACTTGTGTGGGCTGAGAAAAATCGCATCATAGCCGTCCACTTCCCCTGATCTCATGTCAATCTCCACGTAGGGACCACTGAAAAAACGTACAACCAAAATCCAATCAATAGTTTAGAAATAAAAAATAAAAAATAAAAAAAACTAAATATTTGATGACAACGACATGACATTGTCATGCCAGCAAATCCATGCCACTTCTAATTTTCTATGATTAAGATTTCTTTAAAATTGAGATTTTTATTTACTCTGAGTCTTGTAGTATTAGAATATATCTTAAGCTTAATTAAGAAAAATATTTTTGGGTATTGGTAGTGTTATAGATAATAAAACACGCATATTTATTAAATTTACTTTGTATTAAATGTGTGATGTTCAATACCAATGATATTTTTTAGAAATGTTCGAAAACATACCTTGCTGCAAAGTCGAAGCAGGCAAAACCTCCATATTGATGGAGAAGTTGAGCGATTGCCCTAGTGTCGGAGTAGATCCCAGTCACATTACTACAAGCAGAGAAGGAACCCAAAATAGGCCTTTGGGCGTACTTGAAACACTCTAGCTTTAGCCTCAAAGCTTCCATATCTAATAGTCCATTCTCATCTAGACCAATCTCAACTACTTCGGCCAAGCTTTGCCTCCAAGAAAGAAGGTTCGAATGGTGCTCAAATGGCCCTACAAAAACGATCCATTTCTCTTCATTGCTCAAGGTTTTCATCACCCTCTCTCTCAAGATCGATGGCACCGCGATGCCCATCACCTCTTGCAGCCTCTTGATGGCGGAAGTCGTGCCCGAGCCGCAGAACAAGAGGACATCATCCGGTCCACCTCCTAAGCATTTCTTGATATAGTCGGATGCTTCGTGCACCATTTTTGTCGTCCGGTGCCCCACGTGACTTTCGCCTGTGTGTGTGTTTCCTACATTTGTTCACATGAGAAAAAATAACATTCTCTTGGGGAAAAAAAATACCAAAAAGAACAAAAATTCTAGGGTCCTGTAAAATATTGTTATTGAAAGCATATCAATAGGAAAAACATGATAATTTAATAGATCCGACGACAAATTTTTCAAAGCGAAAGATTCGAAGACATATTAAGAGTTGAATGATGTAATTGGTAGGAATTGTTTGCTGTTATAACAATTGGATAAAAGTTTGTAAGAGTTTGGGTCAAACTCTACAAGTTTGAGTGGTTAATTGGTAATTAGTCAAGCCACTTTTGCGGAAGAAAAAGTAAAATGATATTAAAATGAAATGAATTGCTCAACTTGCACCAACCATCCTATATAGTAGTACTTGATTTTGCTCTAGAAGTAGTCATCCCAAATTGACCAAAGACACAATATAAATTAGGTGATTATATTTATAATTTAATGAAAATTTTACACTTATTTTATTCTATTTTAAATTATGGAGTTCGAATCTCCTGTTTTAGATTTAAGTTAAAAACGAAAAAGAAAATATAAGTAAAACTGATCGAATCGACGATCAATTTGTTCAAGAATTTTTAATATTTAGTTTTTTTTATGTGACTAAATTTTTAAATCTAGATGATTTGAAGTTACGCTATAGTGGAACAGTCAATAAGACAGTAAATCTGGGATAGCGGATCTTAATTCAATCAAACATACCGTAGAAAGGAAGAACATTATCGATGACAAAGTTTTCAATATAAAGAAGCGATCGACCAGAGGCAGTGTGATCGGCGTAGGTGAGTATTCTTTTCCCAAATAGAGAATCATATTCCACTTGGCCACCAATGATCTGAGAGCGCAGCCAAGACAATCTTACCATCGGAGACTCACTATTCGGAACATCGAATTCCAGCGATCGGAATGAATCTGACCGGTTGCAAAGACCGTAGGAGGATTGAGAGGCACTTTTGGATGATTTTGAGGATGTTTTGTTATTACTAGTACTACTAATGTGAGCTCCACTCTGATGTCTCTTAATTGTTTGCTCCAACTCCAATTCCATGTTTTGTTTCTAATTATTGTGAGTTGAGCAATAATGAGAGGAAAAAAAAATGGAAGAAGAAGAAGAAGAAGAAGAAGAAGAAGGATATGAGATATGGAAAGAAACAATGAAAAATATTGGGGTATTTAATATAGTGGGCGCCTTATGTCAACTGCTAACGTTGTATGAATTAATATATATGTCACCAATATATATATATATATATATATGTCGGCCATGTCTCTTGCTGTGGACGAGGCTGTAATGCTAAGGCTTTCTTGCCGTTTACAATAGCTGTATGCAAATTCTAGAACCTGCCCATTCCTTATACATATATATATATATATATATATATTTAGGACAAGTTTGGTATACAAGATTAAGGATGACATGACTAGATTGAATTTTAATCCTCTATTTGGTGCAATATTTTAGAATTAGGGGATTTGATTATCCCCCGCAAGAGAAGAGGATTATAAGTGCTCATCTATACACTAGAGCTGTAAATACGGACCAGACTAAGTGGACAAACCCGTTACTCTTATTTTTGATCTGAGGGCGGGCCTGGCACAGCCTGTCAAATGTCGGTGCAATCATTAGAGTTGGGCAAGGCCTAAGTATTGAGCCTAGCGGTTTCGGCCCGACTAACCCATTTAGCCCATCCGGTCAGGCCACCTGAAGCCTAGCTCGCCAACCCACCTAATTTTTTTTAACAACATATTATAAATTTATAATGATGTATTTGTTAATTTTGTACTGTAAATCATTTCACATATATATAGTAAATTTTTTTTGAACTTGTAATTTAAATTTGTTCTTGAAAAAAATAGTAATATATATTAATATTATATTATAATGATTGGAAATTTCATATAATGTAAATACATATTGTATAATATTGACCTCTCAATTTCATTTGACAAGAAAGAACTGCTTAAAAAAAAATAAAAAAAGGAAAAACCGCTGCAACTTGCAATGCAAAGGTAAGTGTAACAAAGAAAGGGGGGAAAAAAAGACGTTGCAAGAGAAAAAATAAATAAGAGGAGTGATGTTGTGCGTATTTTTAATCTTTAAATTCTGTTTGCCCGGCCCAAATTTAAGCACGCTGGGATTTAGGGTCAGTTTAGGTTTATAATTTCAAAGTTCAGGCGGGTCTAACCCCGCCCATCAATTAATCAAGCCGGCTTGGTCCAATTTTCCCTTTCTGCCTACAAAGACCAGGTTGGGCTGCCTGAACTTACAGGACCACTATACACTGATGTCAAACTTAAGTTAGTATTAGCTAAAATTCAAAATCGTCTCCTTTTCTCTATATTGCAATCTAATCTCTTAATGTTATCATATCTAATGTAGTCTTATCTTGTGTATCAGACGGACTCTTTAAAAGAATTTTCAATAGCTATGGTTTTTTTTTTTAACCATCCATTACAAGCCAGGTTATAGAATATATGTATTCATCACATTTAGACGTGACATTTTTTAAGACTTGTAATGGTAAGTCAAACATGTTAACCTACAAAATTTGTTAAAAGGATTTCTTTTTTCTAAATGGACAATGAATATACCTACATATAGGTGTGTGTGTACACACATGCTCACACAAATATAATACTTATGCTATAATCAATATACATAAATATCTATTATCTATTATTAACGTTTAAAAGGATGAATGCACGACGAATAATTCTACGTCTTTATTTCAGACTACCATATGGCAATCACCACGTGTATTTTTTTCAATAAAAATACCAAGCAAACACGGTAATGTTATTACTTTATGACGTCTTCGGTCTTGATCATCTGCTCTTTTTTTTTTTTTTTCTTTTTTTCTTTTTTCTTTTTTTCAAATATTTGTTACGCGAAGCCAAATGGTCTACAAATTCCAGATGAAGAAGGAAAAAGAAAAAAATTAAGTGAAAAAAAAAAAAAAAGTTCCAAAGTGCCAAATGCAAATGAGATCCGACAAATGTTGGATGTTGACCAATGATGGTTTGGGACACAAGAATCGTAAGTGCCAAATGCCTAGCTCAACCCTTAAAATCATGTCAAGTGAGATATTTTGTATCCCAATCCATCAATTTGTTATCATTTTTAGTTACTAGACTTTAGTTGTTAATAATTTTCAAATTCATGGTGCAACTTCTCGAAAGTGAAAGTTTGAGATTCATTAAGCAAGAAATGAACAGTTTAGGCTTCATATAGTTTATTCTTAAAAAAAGATAAATAAATAAATTCGTAAACATATTTTTATTAGCTATGATATTTGTTTAAGGTTTTTCTTCAAGACTTCACGAAGGACCATTCTACAATTTAATACATAGAAGTGAATTACGTAATAGGATATATATATATATATATTTGTGTAATAATGACGTAGAAAAAGTTTATACTTGCTAGAATATATTTTCACATTATTATTATATAAAATAAATACCATGTTACACCTCTTACTTCAGCATGTTCAACTAGAGGGTCAATCCTTCATGAAAACCTGTAAAATAGATTTTTTTTTTTTTTGTTGGAAATCCTTAATGTAAATTTGAGAGTATCGATAGACGACTAAACTTTTTAATGGCAGATCTATAGGCATGTGAATCACCTTCACCAACCTTGAGTAGGCTGTGACCATACGGTTCGGCACAAGTGCACCCGCCACGAGCCTGGATGCCGAAGAGGTCATTGAGCAAGTCTGCAACAAAAGGTCCATTAAGAGGCTTATCTCTACTATTGCCCGTCTCTCTCCACATGTAAAGCCCTTCTTCTCCTTCACTACCCTAATCTCTTCTATACTTGTCACAACAATTTTTGAAGACATCCGAATTCGATGTGGACTAAACTATAAAACGACAAAATGGCTTGTCGTTTTGCACTTGTGTTTCCTAATACTTCTATGTTCTTATTTGGCCTCTTTAGTGCCTTTTGAATGTAGAGATTTTCTTGTCTCTCCATCACCTCATAGCTAACATATTCTTTGATCCAAAAGACCAATGCAGCCCTAATTGTCTGGATTATTTGAGGAGTGCCAGCATTTTCTCTTTCTTCAATGTCTCATTATTTAAAGTGTCCTACATTATTCATGACATGAGTCCAAATTATATGAGTATTTTCATCATTTTACTCAAAGAAAAAAAAACAAAAAAACAAAAAAGGAAAAGGAAAGAATAGAATTAGTAGATGAGTGTGTTCCCTATAATAATGACCGATGGAATGTGGTTGCAGGTATAATTTATCAGTAATTTCATATTTGACTCTATCATAAAGGTAAAGAGTTTAAATCCCAATCTTCTAGTTCAAAAAAATTATAACTGATGAAATGCTGTAATGTTGACTTAAATTAAGAAGCACGATTGTAATTTTTCCAACAATAAATTAAAGAATTTTTATAATCTTATAGCAAAATGGTGGACAAAGTTGATTATTTTTCTTTTTTTTTTTTTGTTACAAAATTTAAAATAAAATATTCAAATTTTATAATTTATATTAAAATTATGTGTGTAATTATCTTTAGATTATACGAGTTTAATACACGTGCGTTGCACGGGAAAGAAAAAATAATTTCTTGAATATTATTTCACAATTTAATAATTCATGGGAGAGAACAAAGAAGTAAGTTAAGGGGTTTTTTAATAGTTAAGGTAATTATAAATGTTAAATATTTTACCAGCAATATAATCTCTTTATACAAAAACGTAATTGAACTATACAACACTATACATTGCTATAGCTTAAACTGTAAAAACAAAAAAAAAAAAAAGGGGGGGGGGGGGCGGGGGGAGTTTAAATCTATATAAAATTTCTGTGTAAAAAAAAACCAAAAAAAAAATATTAGGAAAAAAATTTTCTGAAATTTTATAATTGGGAAAAAAAAAAAAAAGAGGAGTTTAAGATTAAAAAAATTACTTTCTTCAATTGATGATAAGTTACGATCCTCTGAAGATGGAATTGATATTTTTTCATTAATGTTATGGCTTGAAGATAATCGAATAAATCTATTTCGAACGCCAGTAATAATTTCTGTATTTAATTCTTCATATTCATTCATTACAAAATGTATATTTCTCGATGTGGATGCCTCATCATCATTTGCACAATTTTGTTTTTTATAACGTTTTGAATAATTGTTATTACTATTCGTTTTTCTTTTCATTTTACTTAATTTGATTTTTTTAATATAAATTATAAAAATAGTGATATAAAATATTGTTAACAAATAAATATATCAATTAAAAAAAAAGAAATATAAAACTTATTTAAAGTCGGAAAAAAAAAAAAAACAAACAGTGATATAATAATGATATTAAATATTAAAAAAATATAACCATTAGGATTTTTGTTACTATAATAAGATATATTAACGGATTATACATAAAAAAGTATAAATAATAAATGAAATAAAAAATTGAAAATTTACGAACAAAAGAATTTAATAATTTAAATAAACCTAGTTAAAAAAAGGAAAAATTAATTAAATTTGTACATAAATATTGAAATATGTTTCATATTTAATAAATTTAATTTTAGAATGCAATATTCATATACAACATTTATAATAATCTAGTTAACAAATAAATGTAAAAATATATTACATATTTCATAAATCTAATTTAAAAAAAAACATTTATATACAACATCTATAATAATTTGCATACAACTATTATAAATATATATATATTTTTTAGTAAAAGCTTACCACAGGGAGGGGGAAAAAAACAAAAAACAAATGCAAAAATATTTATATTTACCTATCTTATTCTAAATTTATATTTACAAATTTTCATTAGATATTTTTTCATTTCAATTTTTAATGACTATTTGAATTTGTGATATTATAATTTAACTATGTTAATTTAAATTTTAAATAAGTGAATTTAGTTCCTTTTTTTTTTTTGGATATAAAATTTTTTAAGATTTAAAATTTTATAATTTCTAAATATTATTTTATTTTTGTAATTTTATTTTATCTAAAATTAAATGTATAAAATATTACTTTTTACTTTATAATTTAATTTATTTAGTTTGTTTGGTAGGTATTTAATTAATATTTAATTTTGTGATATTATAGTTTAATTATATTAATTTAATTTTTAAATAACCGAATTTAATTCCATTGTTTTCTTCATGTAAATTTTTTTAAAATTTAACATTTATAATTTATAGATAATATTTTATTTCTGCAATTTTATTTTATGTAAAATTTCATTTCATGTAAAATTAAATAAATAAAATATTACCTTTCACTTTATATTTATTTTTTTTAGTTTTTTTTTCATATGTATGATATTATTTGATTAAAAAATTTTCTTTACTTGTTAAATTAAAATTTTTTTTTAACTCTTACTCAATTTCTTGACGCACTAAATTTTTTCCCATTGAATATTTCACAATTTTTATATGTTTAATTTCGTTTTGTGTCTAAAATTTTTTCAATTCAATATTTTCTAATTTCTATTTATTGTTATATTTATGTAATGTTATTTTACATACTTAAAATTAATGAAAGTAAATTATTTTAATTTTCTTAATATATATATATTTGTAATTGTGAACCTTTATGATTTGTTCGGAATTGTAGAATTTCGTACGGATGAGAGAAACATTTTCATTCGAAATTTACCCATTGTGGATATATGATAATTTATAAAAATGTTATTTTGTAATCCTTTAATTGTTTTTAATGAGAACTTTAATTAAATAATGAATAAATTATGCTCAGTTATGATATTTAACAAAATACAAATTTAATAAAAAAAAATTTAATATAGAATAATAAAAAAACCTAATTTACCAAATTGTTAAGTAATGACACTCTCTCTGTTTTTTTTTTTTTTTTTTTTCCAGAAGACATCCATTTTTTTGACAGGTTTAATATACTTAATCAAAATTTGCATTAACTAAATTAAATGATAAATAAATTAACTTATGCTAATGAACCAATAAATATTCTATAGGGAAACAAACTTATCCATACAAATAAAAATTGCCAAATTACATAATAAAAAAACTTAAACCATACAATAAAATTACAATAATTTCTAATGATAGAACTATTTAAATACAGAAATCCTTATAACAAATTTAAATATTACAACAATATACTGAAAAAAAAAAAAAAAAAAGGGACTCCCCGGGTAATAGCCAAAAACAAAAAAACAATAAAGCGAAACAAAAAGGAAAGGAAAAAAATGAAAGTAAAAAACAACAAATTAAATAGGAATAATAACAATCATAAAAGATCATTAAAAAACAGAAAATTACATATCAATTACACTTTATTATATATACTAACTTAAAGACATAACTAATATATTAATATACATAAATATATATAATACAAAAAATAATATAAATTTTTTTTTAAATATTTTAGACTATGCTCAGATCTCATTGATATTATCTATTAATCATAACCATAATATCATTCAACATCATCTTTCACAGCTACCAAGTATGATGTTTAAGAATGTGTCCGGAAAAAAAAAAAAAAAAAAAAAGGCCCAAGTCATACAAAGGTTTTTCCGAAACAAAGAAGGCAAATAGGATAGCAAAAATAATTGTTGTAGATAAAAAGGATAAAAAAGTTTTAAAATATTATAATAATATGAAGACAGCATTATATGCTGCATACAATTATAAGATGATAAAAACAAACTGAACACAATGTCCCAAACACCCACGGCAACCCTGAAGATAGTTAAACAATATATGCAATCACGAATACCATATTTAGCATCATATACCAAATTAGAGAGAAAATCTGCTATACGCATTATTGTATAGTTAAATAAAGATCATCATAGCATATAAAAACTGTGATCCAAAACTTTTTGTTAAAAATATTTACACCAACAAATTTCGGAAATCAGAATAAGAGAAGGGGAGGGGAAAAAAAACATGGGGGAAGCAACACTGTAGAAAACAGGCAACCTATCACATAAAACGGCAAACAAAAAAAAAAAGGGCAAAAAAAGGAAAAACAGGGATGCAAAGAAACGGAAGAAGGGAAAAAATTAAATGTGTTCACAGTATTATGATCATAATAATAAACACATTGACAAAAGAAAGAAATCAATAGAAAAACTAAAAAACAAACTATTAACAATATATATAAAATAAAAACAGCAATCAAGACTAATAAAAAGTCTTAAATAAACATAGGACCTGGATAACAAAAGACATAACTAATATATATCCATTACACTTTATTATATATACTAATTTAAAGACATAACTAATATATAAATATACATAAACATATATAATACAAAAAAATAATATAAATTTTTTTAAAAATATTTTAGACTATGCTCAGATTTGATTGATATTATCTATTAATCATAATCATAATACAATTCAACATCATCTTTCACAGCTACCAAGTATGATGTTTAAGAATGTGTCCGGAAAAAAAAAAAAAAAAAAACCCCCAAGTCTTACAAAGGTTTTTGCGAGACAGAGAAGGCAAATAAGATAACAAAAATAATTATTATAGATAAAAAGGATAAAAAAGTTTTCAAATATTAGAATAATATGAAGACAACATCATATGGTGAGTACTATTATAAGATGATAAAAACAAACTGAACACAATGTCCCAAACACCCACGGCAACCCTGAAGAGAGTCAAACAGTATATGCAATTACTAATACCATATTTAACATCATATACCAAATTAGACAGAAAATCTGGTATATGCATTATTGTACAGTTAAATAAAGATCATCATAGCATATAAAAACTGTGATCCAAAACTTTTTGTTAAAAATATTGACACCAACAAATTTCGGAAATCAGAGTAGGAGAAGGGGAAGGAAAAAAAAACATGGGGAAAGAAAAACTGTACAAAACAGACAACCTATCACACAAAACGGCAAACCAAAAAAAAAAAAAAAAAAGAGGCAGGAAAACAAAAAACAGAGATGCAAAGAAACAAAAGAGGGAAAAAAAATTAAATCTGTTCACAGTATTATAATCATAATAATAAACATATTGACATAAGAAAGAAATCAATAGAAAAACCAAAAAACAAACTATTAACAATATATATAAAATAAAAACAACAATCAAGACTAATTAAAACTCTTAAATAAACATAGCATCTGGATAAGAAAAGAGAGCAGGGCTGGACAGAAGCTAATTAAGATTCAAAGCAAACCACTTAAGAGGAGAGAATTTCAGAGAAGCATTAATGGTGAAGGAAACTTGTGAAACAATAAATGAATAGATTTTTGTTTATATAAGAGAGCAAAGAAGCTAAAAAGAGTCGGTGCAAGAAACAATGGGAAAATCGTTTGGAGATAATAGATAAGGGAAAAAAAAGTTCACATTAATTAGTTCCATTAATGACAGAAGTGCAGCCGAAAAAAAGTTCAGTCAAAATAATGATAAACAGTAATCTACAGGACTCTAACAAATCAGAAAATCATAACCAAAATATATATATAAAATCATTAAACATCAAAGACAGGTTCTAGAAACTGTAATAATAAGCATATAACTAAACATTTTAACAAATCGTTCGGATTTAACTATATCAGGATTTAACTATATCATCACATAGCAGAAGAACTAAAATTTTCACCAAACACTTAAAACAGAGAAAAAAATTCATGATAACAAAACATCACAGACACTAAACTAACTAAACCAGAATTGCAAACAAAATCAGGAAAACAAAGAAAATCAACAAAATATTACCTGGGGAGAAAAAACGCTAAAAATTACAGATTTAGAAATCAAGACACCGAAAATCCTCAATGTTCGTCTCGAAACATCAATTTGTCCATTTTCTCAGCATTATCATCCGAATCTGCAAAAACCATTCAAAAAAGAAAATCAACAAAAACAAAAAATTTGAAACAATACCGAAATTAAAAAAAACCGAAAAAAAAAAATTCAACATACCCAATATTTTGTTAATGTTTTTTACTCAACCATTGTAGGCAAAAATGACAAAAACAGATCAAAAATTACTCGTAACAAAAAAAGCCAAAAACGTTTCAACAGTAGAAAGCCAAAGGGAAATCTGATAAGAACGGGAAAAGAGCAAAAAAAAAAAAAAAAAACAACAACAACAATGAAGCCAAAGACAACATACCAAACACTAAAACCTACACCTCCACCACAAAAAATGTACATAATACAAACCCAAAAAAAGGGGGGGGGGGGAGGAAAAAAGCATTCCGAAAGCCAAAAATCCATAATCAGAAAAAAAAAAAAAAAATTTACATCCTCACCACAAAATCCGAACAAAAAAAAATTTCCTACAAAAAAACCATCAACAATACAAACCAAAACCAAGAAAGAGACAATGATTGGTGAAGAGTCCAGAAAAGCCCCAAAATCTAGGGTTTGGACGCCAAAAATCCCAAGAAGAAGAACAGAGAAAGAAACAGGAAAAATACAGAAGCATAATCGGCGATGAAAGCAAGAGGAGAAACGGAAAAATAGGATTTGGAACTCAAAAATTCAAAGAAGAAGAAGAGACAGAGCGAGAGGGAGACCAGTAGAGAGAGAGAGGAAGAACCAAGAAATCAGAGAAAATAGAGGACATAATGGCTTGTCGAAGTAAGAGAGAAAGGAATGGCAAGAGAGAGAGAGAGAGAGAGCAAAAAGAAATCAATTCTGAAAGACTAAACACAAAAGCAAGAGAGAGAAAGACAAAGTTATTAAACTTTGGGAAGCGAAAACGTTTTTGAACAAAGAGAGTGAAGAATGGCAAGAGAGAGAGAGAGAGGAAAAACAAATCAATATTGACAGACTAAACACAAAACCAGGAGAGAGAGAACCTTGGGAAGCAAAAAAGTTTTGAAGAAAGAAAGAGACACACGGCAAGAGAAAGAAAGGAAAAAAAAAATCATTACTGACAGGCTATACACAAAAGCAAGAGAGAGAAAGGCAAAGTTATTACACATTGGGAAGCAAAAAGCTTATGAAGAAAGAGAGAGAAGTGTGGAAAAGAGAGAGAGACAGAGCGAAAACCAAAAAACTCAATGAGAGAAAATGAAAGGGATATTCGGCGCAGTGGAAGCAAGAAGAGAAGAGGAAAAGTGGGTTTCAAGGGCAAATTGATCAATCCACTATGGGGTGACCGAGCAGCAGGCAAAAGGAAGAGGGCAAGAGCGTAATTTTACTGTTCTATACTGTTGGACACTGTCGTTATAACGCCGAAAACAAAAAAAAAAAAGGGGAAAAATCACTGTTCAAAACTGTAGAAAGAACAGTAATTTTCCCCATTCCTTTAGTATATAGTAATAATAATATGTGATCGTCGTAAAGTTGATTTCTATTGTATTGTTTTCTTGTCTAAATTATATTGTGGTCCTCAAGGGAAGGAAGGGAAAAAGCAAAAGAAAGAAGAAGAAACTTTTTGTGGTCTATCTCACTTGGGGTGTGGACTTGTCGGAATCGTGGTGCCTAAGATCTACAGCTAATTAATGTATATACACCAAGCACTTTTTGACTTTTCTACAATTGCAT
Source organism: Ficus microcarpa (assembly GCA_025413485.1). Taxonomy (NCBI): domain Eukaryota; kingdom Viridiplantae; phylum Streptophyta; class Magnoliopsida; order Rosales; family Moraceae; genus Ficus; species Ficus microcarpa. The sequence continues at coordinate 25,080,119 of CM046383.1, read as the reverse complement.
TTATTGGTAGAACTTCAAACCAAAACGTATCATCTTGAAATATCAAGAAAGTTTCTTCTCTACCATATTTAAGTTTTCAGGTCATTCAATTATCAAAAATAAAAAAAACAGAATAATAAAAAAATAAAAAATAAAAGAAAAATATTTCAGGTCATTTTCATCGCCTTAATTAATAATTAGAGTTATTTATTATTCTAATTATTTTACTGTTTAAATATGATTGATCCTATCCTATCTTACTTAAGATTTCAGGTCGTTCAATTATCAAAGAAAACAGAATAACAAAAAATAAAAGATAAAAGAAAAGGATCTATGGTTATTTCCACCACCTTAATTAATAATTGGAACTATTTATTGGTCGAACTACTTTACTCTTTAAATGTGACTGATACTATTCACCTATACACCGTTTTAAATTTAAAAAAATCAACTTAAAATAATTCCACATTCATTTTTTTATGGGTAAATTTCATTAATAGCACTTCTAGAGAAAATAATATTAAATTCAGCACCACTTTTTATTTCATTCAGTTTTAGCACTGTCTGTGGGGCCCAGTAGCATTTAATGTATGTAAATTTCCAAGTTTACCCTTATCTCTTTCATATGCCCCTAAAAAATTTTTAAACCAACATCTACAGTGCTTTAGAGAGAGAAACTGAAATCTAGAGAGAGAAATAGTTGCAGTCGGCTGGAACCGCTCGGAAACCGTCCGAAACTACCGCGAAAGCCCTCTATAAACCGATTGGAAGTCTGTGAACGTCGGAAAATCTTCAAAAACTACCCATGTCGAAAGTTACGAAATTGATTGAGAAAAACATTACTCCCGAATGTTTGCTTAAAATACAAAAAGTTAATATTTTTATATGATTTTGCAACATAAAATTAGAGTTTTTGTTTATATAAATATTTGGGTGGTCATAACGGTTATGACCGGGTGGTCATAACCGTTATGACCGCTACTATTTATAAAACTTAGTAGAAAATTAGTCATGACCGTTCTACTATTATTGGTTTTACAAATAGTGACGGTCATAACGGTTATGACTGGGTAGTCACAACCGTTATGAGCGCTACTATTAATAGAACTCAGTAGAAGATTGGTCATGACCGTTCTACTATTATTAGTTCTATAAATAGTAACGGTCATAATGGTTATGACCACCCGGTCATAAACGTTATGACTGCTACTATTTGTAGTACTAATAATAGTATAACGGTCATGACCTCTACTATTAGTTCTATAAATAGTAGCGGTCATAACGTTTATGACCGGGTGGTCATAACCGTTATGACCGCTACTATTAGTTCTCTAATAGTAGCGGTCATAACGTTTATGACCGGGTGATCATAATCGTTATGACCGCTACTATTAGTTCTATAAATAGTAGCGGTCATAACGGTTATGACCACACGGTCATAACCGTTATGGCCGCTACAATTTGTAGAACTAATAATAGTGGAACGGTCATGACCTCTACTATTAGTTCTATAAATAGTAACGGTCATAACGTTTATGACCGGGTGGTCATAATTGTTATGACCGCTACTATTAGTTCTATAAATAGTAGCGGTCATAACCGTTATGACCGCTACTATTTGTAGAACTAATAATAGTAGAACGGTCATGAACTCTACTATTAGTTCTATAAATAGTAGTGGTCATAACGTTTATGACCGGGTGGTCATAACCGTTATGACCGCTACTATTTGTAGAACTAATAATAGTAGAACGGTCATGACCCCTACTATTAGTTCTATAAATAGTAGCGGTCATAACGTTTATGACCAGGTGGTCATAACCGTTATGACCGCTACTATTTATAGAACTAATAGTAACGGTCATAACTATTATGACCATCCGGTCATAACCGTTATGACCGCTACTATTAGTTAGCGGTCATAACGGTTATGACCGCCCGGTCATAAACGTTATGACCGCCCGGTCATAAACGTTATGACCGCCCGGTCATAAACGTTATGACCGCTACTATTTATAGAAATAATAGTAGAGGTCATGACCGTTCTACTATTATTAGTTATACAAATAGTAGCGGTCATAACGATTATGACCGGGTGATCATAACCGTTATGACCGCTACTATTTATAAAACTAATAGTAGAAGTCATGACCGTTCTACTATTATTAGTTATACAAATAGTAGTGGTCATAACGTTTATGACCGGGTGGTCATAACCATTATGACCGCTACTATTTATAGAACTAATAATAGTAGAACGGTCATAACCAATCTTCTACTGAGTTCTATTAATAGTAGCGGTCATAACGGTTATGACCACCCAGTCATAACCATTATGACCGCCACTATTTGTAGAACTAATAATAGTAGAACGATCATGGCCAATCTTCTACTAAGTTCTATAAATAGTAGCGCTCATAACGGTTATGACCACACTGTCATAACCGATATGACCACCCGGTCATAACCGTTATGACCACCCAAATATTTATATAAACCAAAACACTAATTTTATGTTGCAAAATCAGATAAAAGTACTAACTTTTTGTATTTTAAGCAAACATTCGGGAGTAATGTTTTTCTCAATCAATTTCGTAACTTTCAACATGGGTAGTTTTTGAAGATTTTCCGACGTTCACAGACTTCCAAGCGGTTTATAGAGGGCTTTCGCGGTGGTTTCGGACGGTTTCCAAGCGGTTCCGGCCGACTGCAACTCTTTCTCTCTCTAGATTTCAGTTTCTCTCTCTAAAGCACTGTAGATGTTGGTTTAAAAATTTTTTAGGGGCATATGAAGGAGATGGGGGTGAACTTGGAAATTTACATACATTAAATGCTGCTGGGCCCCACAGACAGTGCTAAAACTGAATGAAATAAAAAGTGGTGCTGAATTTAATATTATTTTCTCTAGAAGTGCTATTAATGAAATTTACCCTTTTTTTATTTAATGGAAATATGTAACACACTTATTTTATCTTTCCTAAATATCTTTTTATTTTGATTCTCATTTAAAGTGGATCGCTTACACAAATAATGAAGACAAAGCGTGGATCACTTTTTCAACATGGGAGTTTTTTTTTTTTTTTTAGGTGTAAACCGTACCTTTTCACTGAAGCCATTTACACAAGCAACGATTCCATCTCCACAGGTTGACGAGGCAGAAGGACTCAATTGATAGAGGGCCTTGCCATCGAAGCCATGCCTGGGGTTCCCGGAAAAATCGCATCATAGCCGTCCATTTCCCCTGATCTCATGCCAATCTCCATGTAGAAATCACTGAAAAAACGTACAACCAAAATTCAATCTATAGTTTAGAAGAAGAAGAAGAGAAGAGAAAAAAAAAAAAAAAAACTAAGTAATTGATAACCACCACATGACATTTTCATGCCAGCAAATCCATGACACTTCTAATTTTCAATTTTGATTGGAGATTTCTTTATAAATGCACATAACTAATGAGCGATTGTAATTAACTCCAAAATATCACAAGAAGCCATCGGTGCAACATTAGAAACCCTCGATATATTTCTCAACATTAAGATAAATCTCCCTATGTGACCCACTATACCTTTTGCAACGCTAGTATAAAATGCTAACCTTTTTTTTTTTTTTCTTTTCTGAATCTAATGTGCTAGATTTAAAAATTATTAATGTCTGGCTAAGGAATTTGAACATAACCATTTTATTGTTCAAATTCCTTTTTTTTTTTTTTAAATAATTTGTGTGAGATAATTTAAACGATAAGAGTATACATTTAAACCCTTTACCAACACACAACTTATATAAAAGCACGTTTAATTTTTCATTTACTCCGAGTCTTGTAGTACTAGATTATATCTTAATCTTAATTAATTAGAAAAATATTTTGGGATATCGGTGGTGTTTTATAACTAATAGAACACGCTCATGTTATTGAATTTACTCTATATTAAATGTGTGATATTTAATACCAATGATATCTTTTAGTAATGTTCGAAAACATACTATGCTACAAAGTCGAAGCAGGTGAAACCGCCGTATTGGTGGAGAAGTTGAGCAATTGCCCTAGTGTCGGAGTAGATCCTAGTAATGTACAAGTTTGAGTAATTAATGAGTTTAATACATGTGCGTAGTATGGGATGCAGGAAAAAAAATAAAAGGAAATAATTGAATATTATACAATAAAAATAGTTAGTTAAGATAAATAATATAATTATAATCAGTATATTTTTTTAGCATTTATTATTATAATATTAGAATATTTACATTCAAGTTTATATTAAAATGTTAGATTTATATATACAAACAAACATATATAGATATATGTTTATAAACAAAGTTGTTGCAAATGGAATATTTTCTGCTGAAAATGTCATCAACCATGTTTAATTTCTTCAGTTTTTCCTCCGATCTATCATGAGCAAAAGATTAATTATTTTCTATTTATAAATAAATTTGAAATTAGTATAATTATATAATATGTAATTATATATAAAAGATAATTATATCTTAATTCTTTTCATATTTTGGATGAGTCAATAGAAGATGTTTGAATTTCCATTGAGGAAGGATGTTGCTGAGGACTGAAATAACGATGAGTATAATTATATAATTGTTTGTAATTTATGTATATATATTTGTAGTAAAGAAATACAAAAATTTTGAAACAAATTATGAATAGTAATATACCTTGATTCAATCTCCTTTGTTATAGGTTGGGTGACGAAATTTTGTTTTTTTGTACTTTTTTTATTTCTGGCAGTGGTGTTTCTGAATCCAAAGATACTAATGGTGCTGGGATATCTTTTGGGGATTCGGTTGGTGGTGCCAACAATAACATTTGTGATTCATCGTCGTTAAAAGTTTTAACAACCGTTGCATCAGTAAATGCACCTCTTGGATGAAATTGAATCGAAAATATTTTTGACATGCCTTTGAGTTGATCGAGGAGAGGGGGAATGATGTTTGGATCGGTGTATCCATCTTGAATTGTTAGTATGGAGCAATGTTTATTTACCAATGATTGTACTGTTTTTCCAAGCATAACAATATTCATTCCCCCAGTGTTCTCTTCGATTCGAGCATTAATTTTATACATGTTATAAATAATAGAAATTTAGTAAATTTTTTATTGTTTACGAGTTATTTATTAATTTTTTATAATAAAAGTAAAGAATATTATTAACTGATTAGTATTGTCGTTAAATATGCATGAGTATCGCACCACCATGAAGATCTTGATTGTTTGACACGTCTACAACAACGTGGACAGGCATTGTAAAACCAATCTTATTGTGCATAAATTTCAGTGATGATTGCCTTTGTAGTAAATTTTTTGTCATGTTATTTGGAGGGGAAAAATTTTATTAAATTATATATTATAATTAGGAAGTAATAAATGAATATTTACCTGATTTTGATATAGATCTAAAGCCTGAAGTTCCACTACCATCAATCTATTCATCGCTTTTTGGTCCTCTAATGTTATTGGTTTCTGCGTCGATAGAGCAATAAAGTCAATTCCTTGGATGGAATGACTAAACCTATAAGTAGATAATATATTAAATAATGTCTATTTTTTAAGAGAATTGTAAAATGTATAAATAAGTGTAATATTTTTATAATAAATATTTAGAATATCTTTTTTTGATTTTCTTTAATTCAGCGGTGTCTGGTTCAAAATAAAACGATGTTTCAGAAGTGATTGCTACATAAAGTCCACTTATCTATTTATAATTATTAAAATTAATGATTAGAAATGTTTTATTATTATTTGAGATAAAGTTGTATCTATTAATATTTATTATATTTAAACTTACCAAGATATTATTTAGCTGCCATAGCTGTAAAGGCGATTACAATTGATTCGGACATTCTTTGAACTGCCTTTTCATCAAAATTCTCGTCAATTTCTCCCCAAAAAGTTATGTTTAGTGATTCTTCTCTGCAAAATATAATAAATTTAAATAAATAAATTATTAAGAAATGATTTTTAATTAAATGAAAATATATTTGTAATAATATATAATTCATAATTACCTGATATTTTGAATTGGCAGATTTCGCCTTTTAATCAATTTATTACCTATATTGGATTCTTCAACACCTTTTACAGATATAAGACAACCAATGACATCTGGTATAAAATTATAAATACAAAATTATTAAACATTGATATTGATATTATATATTAATATTTTTTTAGTTAATAAATATGAATATTATATATTATTTACCTGAAAGAAGGTAATGGATAATAATATTGATGTTAATTGGTCATATTTCACAAAATTAAATTTATAATAAAGTATCTCAAGAATATCTTCTTTGACTTATTTGAAAATGTGGACCAAGCAAATTGTAGCATTGTTCTGTACGGAACAATTTTGTATCTTTGTTTATTGTTTGTAACAAAGAAGTTACTGATTTCATATATATTGTCCACTTTTATTTTTTTTATTATGAAATCAGTGTCTTTTACACAAACAAATCCATGTATTACTTCATCCTGTAAATAATATATATATCAATGTATTATGATTTATAAATATAATAACAATATGAACTTTTTATTAGTAATGAATAAAATTTTGATAAAAATAAATAAATTTAATTATCTGTTCATCTACTAATAAGCAATCAACGCTTATTAGTCGTCCAGTATTATAATCTGTATTCCTCTATAAACGGCAAACTCAGGCATGGATAGTGTCATATGTTTCGTCTGCTTTTAGTATCCGTAGTAGATTGAACATTTTCTATAAATAATAAAAACATATAAATATATTTGGTTAAGATTATGATATTTAAAAATTATGAAAAATATTTGATAATATAATTATTGAAAGGAAATTAATTTTTGTTAAAGATTTATTTTGTCTAATAGATTATTAATTTTCATTAATTTTATATAATATCTTTTTATAAATAATATTTTTAACATGATTTGAATATTTGTTATTTGAATAATGTATTAAAATGTGTTAATCTCTTAATGATGTTACTCTTGATAATGCAACATATAATTGTCCATTACTAAAGATTTCATCTTCTAAATAGAATCCAACTTTATTTAATGATTAATTTTGACTTTTATTTATTGTCATAGCATAACATATTTTTAAAGGGAATTGCCGTCTTTTTAATATAAAAGGGTAGTTAGATTCATTTATTATCATTTCTATTCGTGATATATAAACTTTTTCATTTGTATCATTAGAATTAATAATATGGCCTTCAACAATTTTATTTTATTAGTTGTGTTATAATAAATCTTATACTATTGCATAATCCTATTGATTGGTTAAGATTTATAATTAACTTAACTGGAATTCCAACTTTTAATTCTAATTCATGTAGAGATAATCCATTAAAATTAAGTGTGTATAAAAATTCAGTAAGATATAAAAGATTTAGTTCATCGAGATTTCCAAATGATGTAAGAATAGTATCGTAACTATAATATATTTTTTTTATATTAGTACTAGGCTTAATAAGTATTTGTTTATTACATTAGTTGTTTTATTTTTAGATATAACAATTGCTCATTGTTTTAAGTAATCAATATTATTAAAATTATTATTAAAATTTTCATATATTGTGGTAGAAATGTGTTTAATAGAATCTGTATCATATGGTATTATATATTTTTCTGGTATTTTAATCTAAGTGGCATTTTCATTTTGTGTATCTTTTATTCCATCGGTTATTCCATTACCAATATTTAAAATCCATTCGGAGAAGTTACTAATTTCTATTTGTTCATCAATATAGGAGTTAAATTTTTTAATCCCATATTTATTGTTAAGGTCGGTATATGAAAATGTGACCAAAGATAAGAATTGTTTATAATTACATTAATTATATTCTCTTTTATTCCGTTTGAAATAACTGATAATATTTGTCTAAAATCACCACCTAATATGACCGTCATTCCTCCAAAAGGACGATTAAAGTCATTATTAAATCTTGTAATGTTTTATCTAAAGTTTTAAAAGATTATTTATTTGTCATATGTGCCTCATTCCATAATATTAATATTGTTTTTTCAATTAATTTTGTTAATTGAGTACATTTTTTGATTTGACAAGTTGAAAATTTGTCGATTAAAAGGGGTATACGAAATCTTAAATGTGTAGTTCAACCTTTTGGTAATAATAATGATGCTATACCTGATGATGCTATAACTAGTACAATTTCACCATTTAATCTAATTTTACTAATAATAGCATTTCATAAATATATTTTTCATGTACCACCATAATCATATATGAAAAATAAATTATTTTATTTTTTTTCAATTGCTTTTAAAATTTGATTATAAATAAAGTATTGTTCTTAATTTAAATTTTGTACTAAGTTAAAATTTTCTTCTTTTAATTTATATTTATCTTAAAATATTATTATTTAAATCTTCAATTAATGATCCAATTGGAAGTAGGAGACTATAATGTGATAAAGAAGATGAATTAAATCTAATAATTTTCTAATTCATATAATACAAAATTATATAATTTATTTTCTGGAATTTGAAATTTTGGGTTATTAAATAAGATTTTTACTTTGTATAAAATATCGTCATACATTAATTTTCAATGTGTTTCTAAAAATTTTATGAGATCAGAAATATTACAAAATAATAGTATTGTAATAAAAAGTTGACGAAGTTTTGTAGATATTAACCAAAATGATGCTTCTTCTATTGATTCATCGCATTCTTTATCATCTCCTAATAAACCTCATGCATGACGGGCTATTTGATTTTTATGAAATGTAATATTTTACATATTTGACAAATGAATAAAAAGGCGTTTAATATCTACATTTCCGTGATGTATTGAATATTTAAATATTCTTTAAATTACTTCATAAAATGTAATATATCGACAATTAAGATAAGCTTTTATTTCATCAACTTCTTTATAATGTATTGTTTTATTATTTTCAGTAATAATGTTCTCTTTAATAACGGCTTTTATTCTATCTGGACCTTTTGTTAAGTATTTAAATAAATATTTAATAAGTATAGATTGAGAATGTATTTCAACATTAATACATGCAGAATGTTTTAAATAGAAAGTTCGATTATAGGGTACAAAATATATGTTATCAAGTTTTATTACTTCGTTAATAACATTAAAATCTATATCTTTTCGACGATAATTTACAAGACCATTTTCTTCTATAATTGTCTTATTTTTTATTTGTTTAGGGAATTTTTTTTGAATATTTTGAATTTTTCATACAAGATACAGATGTTTTTTCATATCCACATGATTCATGTATCATATATTCGGTAATAATTTTATGGCCTAAGAGATCTATTATTAGGTTTGAAATTTCTGCAGAAATAATTTTATCTATTTATAATGGATTATAGTATTTATATTCAGGACATAACTAAAATAACATATGAAAATTAGGTAAACCACATTTTTGAAATTCGAGTACATATAAATTTGAAAGAAAAATAGAGGAAAAAATAATATTAGTATTTTAATTTTTTTTTTAGATAAAACATTATAATAACAATATATTTATTTATTTATTATATAAAATAAATTAACTAACTTACTATTATGGGCCCAAAAATTACTCCTTATTTTGTTGTTTTTAATAAGTGATCCAATTTAATTTTAAATATTCTACCTATGATATATGGTCTATCTTTAGGTTTTTGTCTTGAAATTGGCGATAAATTTTTTCTAATTTCTAACCATTTAGGATTACATATAAATGTTACAAATATATCAGGATTTTTAAAATGTCTACAAATTGTCATTATATCTTGATAATTTTGAATTATATTTCTTGAACTGCCTTTATAAGGTGATGGTAAAATAATTCTTTTTCCCATTAATTGTGCATCTGTATCGCCTCTAATTATAGTATCTTGAATACCTTTGTAAATCTCAGATCTTAAATTGTTTTGATTATATTTGATATAATCCAAACGATTTTCTTCAATAGAAACATAAATATCTACAATATACAGTTGAAAAAGTCGACCAGATCAAAATAATGTATTTCCTTGTTGTATTCGTTACTGAAGTTGAAAAGCATAAAATGATCTCATTGATATTCGATATCTACGTGATTGTTTACCTACAAAATTTGGATTCCAGCTTATATTGATTCTATATCCATCTTCTCCATAAGGAAATAATAATAGATATTATAATGCCATATAAGATGGATGTAATTTATTGATTTTTTGTAATTCTCCGGTTTGATTATGAATAATAATATCTCTTTCATCTTCATATTCACTAATATCTCCAACAATTAAAGCACTTATATTTATTGAAGTTGGAAGATTATATTGTGTATTATCTCATTGTCGTCTTCCTAATAATCTCAATTTTGTTGATGATATTTGATTACTTTTATAGGTTTCTATGACAGTTCTAAAAAGTTACACTAATCTATTTGTTTCATATAAATTTGTAATTAATTTTTCGACTATTGTCTCATTTAAATTATTAGTATTTGGAAGTATAGCTATTCTACTTTGAATTTCATTTTCTGTATCATAAATATATAATTGTGCAAATCTTGGGGGATTATTATTAATCAAAAGTAAATATCCAATTAAATGATGAATTTGACCAGAAATTTTAAAAATATATGGTCCTAATGAATTATGAATATATGATTGAATATTTACTCCAAACGAAATAAAAGCAAATATAGTATTATAAATTCTAATATTTTTTTTCTAAAATTTGTACTTAAGGTCCTCCATAATAATCTAATAGATGATCTAAAATTGGTGGTATTTTTTTTATTTAAAGTATGTTAAATTTTCCGTTTTGATAACATAAAAAATATTTTTGTGGATTTGTACTCTGTGTTCGTTCATTTTTTCAAAATAATGCTCCACAATATTGACATGTACAATAATCTCCAATATCTATATATTCATCATTTGGATCTGAAAAAAAAATTATATCAGGTTGAAAAATTAAAGACAAAAAAATTTAGAGATGTTATAAAGATTTTTTATTTAAAATAATATTTATATAAAAAATAAAGAAAAGATTTAGGATAAAGAAATTATTTTTTTCAAATGACGGCGAATTATAATTTTCAAAAAATAGATTTGCTGCTTCTTCATTAGTGTTATAAATTAAAGATAATTGCATAAATTTACTTTGACAATTAGTAATATTTTTTATATTTGATTCTTCAAACTGATTGTTTGAAGAATATTCATTTTTTATGTAGATGTTTCATTATTATTCATATAATTTAGATTATTTTGACGCTTTAATTTTCTTAAATAATGAGCAACTTTGTCAGGATTTATTTCCATCTCTTGTCTTTTTTTTTTTTTTTTACAAAACAAAAATATAATAATATAAAATATTGTTAGAAAATAAAAATTATAGATACAAATGCAAGGAAAAAAAAACTCTAATTAGGCAATTTGTATTTTAAAAAAAAAGGTTAGACAAAAAAATAATAATACAAATTATTAAAATAAAATATTAACTATAAAATTTTTTCGTACTCTAGCAATTTAAAATAATATATTCTTATGAAAAAACTATAAATAATAAATAAAACTAAAAATATTAAAAGCCAAAAATATGAAAAATTTCCATCACTTAAATGGAAAAATTTCAAAAAAAAAAACTAAATTTAATTTAAATATTTTTAATTTTAAAGAATAATTTTAATCCACGACATAAATAATAATTTAGTTAGAAATATAAATTTATATTTCTTTTAACGTATTATAATTTTAAACAACTTTTAGACTTTCAAATTTTTATAAATTATTTTTTAGTTTTAATTGTTTTCCTAACTTTTTATTTTTTAATATTATAATCTATTTGTATGAATTTATTTTTTAATTGTATAAATCTGTTTTTTTGTTAGTAAATTTTTATCAAGTAAATATTTTATAATTTTCACATATTGTTTATGTATAAAATTTTATTTTTTTATAAATTTAAATAATTGAATAAAATTTAATTTTCTATTTTATAATTTGAAATTTTATTCCTTAATTTTATTGTAAATTTATAAAATTTTTATAATTACAAATTTTAATGAATTATTTTTTAATTTTCATATTTTAGGTTGTTATTTATTTTTAATATCATGACTTAATTGTATTAATATAATTATTTATTATATTTATTCATTTTTTTCCTCAAAATTTTAGTATGGAATATTTGTTCATTTTTGCAAATTGTTTTACTTTTACAAGGGCGAAACCAATGTTACAATAAAATGAGGGCAAAACCGTACATTTAATGTGGGGAGCTCAACCGGTTGAAGGAAATCAAGGGTAAAAACGTCATTTCACACCAAAAATTACTGTGCATTACTATACTCTTCTATAGCAACAGAAACGGAAAAGTGAAGGGGAAAAAAAAATTTTACTGTGCAATACTTAAAAAAAACAGTGAAAAGTGGGTATTTTTTTAGTATAATAGTATAATATGGCCGTCACCATGTGTATTTTTTTTCAATAAAAATGCCAAGCAAACACGGTAATGTTATTACTTTATGACATCTTTGGTCTTGATCATCTGCTTTTTTTTTTTTTTTTTTTTGTTTCAAATATTTGTTATACGAAGAAGGGGAAAAAAATTAAGTGAAAAAAAAAACGTTCCAAAGTGCCTCTAGCACTAATCCAGCCATTTGTAAATGTAATCATGTTTTCAAGCGTAGTGTGGCGCTTTACATAGAGGACATAATCCTGTTTCAGCAAACCTCTATATATTTTGGTGTTGTTTACTTTCAGTTTCTTTCATTTATTTTATGTTTAAGCTGAATTTTTTTTTTACAGTGGATTATCACATCTAAAAACATTGACATCGTTAATGCATAATAATTTCAATTGATACTTGTAATATGTAGTTAAAGTTTCTAAAAATTATATGTTGTTACATGAAAAATTATATCACGTTTCATAAAAATCAACTAGTAATTACATAAATCAAAAATACCCTCCATCATTTTATCTCTTCAAAAGTAGAGATATTTTAAAAGCTTATCATACTTGATTAATAGATAAAATTATCTATATTTTCTAATTATTTTTATAATAAATTAACATTAAATAATTAAAAAAAATACATTTAGTTAAGAATAATATAAGAGATATTAATTATAATTTCAACTTTTCAGTCCTAACCTACATGACATATGAGTTGACATTTGTTATTGGTAAGTGCTTAAAAAATTACATACCAATCAAAATTAAAAGATTGTATTTTTTTTCCTCTTACCAAACGGAGGGTAAGATTCGCCAGATTTGCCTAAGCTTAAAGAGTTACAAACCTTCTTAACAAAAGGAAAAAAAAAAAAAAAGTTGCAAACCATAATGTTAGTAAGAGAATAATAAATAAATAAATAACAGAAAAAGAAAAAATTAGAGACGTCTTTCCACGTAAATCACTCCATTCAACGTCCTCCTGACCCGACCCAATTAGATTCTAGCCCAGCCATGGTGCATGGTGGGCTATGGACCGTAACGTGTAATCCATAATTACAAGAAAAGTTATTGCACATTAACAATTCATTTTTCTTTTCTTTTTTGTTTGTTTTAAGAGGAAAATACGTTAACAATATAAATTCAGAGATCATTATATTAATATGACAAAAACAATTAATATTAAACGAATATGATATAAAATTAAATTAAAATTAATTAAAATTTATGTCATACTGGTCAATAGTGAATTGTTCGTGTAATGTTGACAAATAGATGAAAAAAAGGTGGTTATTTAGGTCATTTTGATTTTTTTTTTAAAATAATATCATTTTCTTCCGTTCAACAAATTCTACTAATGTTTTTAATTTTCACCTCAAAATTCAACCATTTCCTAAATCACCCAAGTAGCAATTTGTAAAAATGAGGAGGAAAGAAAGGAACTAGCACAATAAATTTCTATAGGAAAAATATATATATATTGGGTGTATTACTCAGCAAGAATATATTGAATAAGGAAAAACAATTAAAATAATCATTATTATTACATGAAATAATAGGATTAGACTCTAAAGTGTAAGAAATTAAGGTCTAATTCTTCTTCCAAAAGCCTACGTTGTGGAGGAAACTTGGGCAAGAGATGGGCAATGTCCAAGGCAGTCTCTAAATACAATGCAAACTTCTTGACCACTATTCCATCATGTTTTGACTCTTCATTGTCGCATTCTTTGAACTCTTCTTCACTTTCCATTTTCGTTGCTTTTAGATTATTCGCTAAAGGCGGGACATGAACATTGCAATTGTTCTTCTTGACAAGGCATAGAAGTGCCTTCTTTCTAGCTGTCCAACTCCCTGTTCTCAAATTGAAATCATAGAGAGTGAGGAACCTCTGTCCATAGGTAGCTACGAACTCCAATGCCGCCAAAATGAACTCGAACTCGTCGTTCGACATGTAGTAGGGGAAGCTGATTCTTGTCCATCCTGGTTTTACTCCGAGATAGCCCTATTCATAATGGAAAAAATCTAATTAAGTGTTTTACAAAACCATTTTCAGACCATATGAAATTAATGTTTATTGAATTTTTAGCTGTAAAATTTTCGAAATAGTCACAGGAACAAAAAAACTGATGTAAGCTGAACTATTTGTTTTTTGCGCAATGGACCCCAAACTTTTAATTTTGACAAATTGCACCTTAGATTTGAAAGTCAACAGCAAATAGCAATTGAGATCGGAATGATGGATGTTGACCAATGATGGTTTAGGACACAAGAATCGTAAGTGCCAAATGCCTAGCTGAACCCTTAAAACGATGTCAAGTGAGATATCCCAAACCATCAATTTGTTAGCATTTTTAGTTACTAGACTTTAGCTGTCAATAATTTTCAAATTCATGGTGCAACTTCTCGAAAGTGAAAGTTTGAGATACATTAAGAAAAAACGAACAGTTTAGGCTGCATATAGATTATTCTAAAAAAATAATAAAATAAAATAAAAAAAAGAAAGGAAATTCGCAAACTGATTTTTATTAACTATGATATTTGTTTATGGTTTTTCTTCCATACTTCATGAAGGACCATTCTACAATTTAATACATTTTTATATAAAATAAATGTCACGTCATTTTTTTTTTTGTTGGAAATCTGTAATGTAGATTTGAGAGTATCGATAGATCACTAACCTTTTTAATGACAGATTTGTAGGCATGTGAATCACCCTCACCAACCTTAAGCAGTTTGTGACCATATGGTCCGGCGCAAGCACACCCGCCGCGAGCCTGGATGCCGAAGAGGTCATTGAGCAAGGCTGCAACAAAAGGTCCATGAAGAGGCTTATCTCTACTATTGCCGGTCTCTCTCCACATGTATAGCCCTTCGTCTCCGTCACTACCCTTCTCTCCTCTATAGTTGTCACAACAATTTTTGAAGACATCCGAATTCGATGTGGAATAAACTATAAACGACAAAATGGCTTGTCGTTTTGCACTTGTGTTTCCTAAAACTTGTATGTTCTTATTTGGGAGAAGCCTTTTTAGTGCCTTTTGGATGTAGAGATTTTCTTGTCTCTCTATCACCTCATAGCCAACATATTCTTTGACCCAAAAGGCCAATGCAGCTCTTATTGTCTGGATTATTTGAGGAGTGCCAGCGTTTTCCCTTTCTTCAATGTCCTCATAATACAATGTGTCCTACATTATTAATGACATGAGTCCAATTTATATGAGTATTTTCATCATTTTACTCAAAAAGAAAAAAAAGAAAAAAGAAAAAGAAAGAATAGAATTAGTAGATGAGTGTGTTCTTATAATTATAACCGATGAAATGGACTTACAGATATAATTTAATAGTAATTTTACATTCAACTCTATTATAACAATAAAGAGTTTGAATTCCCAATCCTTTGGTTCAAAAACATTATAACCGATGAAATGATATAATATTGACTTAAATTAAGACGTATAAATGTAATTTTCCCAACAGTAAATTCAAGAATTTTTATAATCTTATAGCAAAATGGTGCACAAAACTAATATTTTTCTTTTTTTGTTACAAAATTTAAAGCAAAAAATTCAAATTTTATAATTACATTAGAATCATCTGTGTAATTATCTTTAGATTATATCTAACGATCGTCATAAAGTTGATTTCGATCATATTGTTTTCGTGTCTAAATTCTATTGTGGTCGAAGAAGAAGAAGTCTAGCTTACTTGGGGCGTGGACCTAGTAGAAGTCATGGTGCCAAAGATCTGTAGCTAAATTAATGTATATACACCTATCACTTTTTGTCGTTTCTACCAATGCATTTATTGGTAGAACTTCAAACCAAAACGTATCATCTAGAAATGTCAAGAAAGGTTCTTCTCTACCTTACTTAAGATTTCAGGTCATTCAATTATCAAAGAATACAGAATAATTAAAAATTAAAAATAAAAGAAAAAGATTTCAGATCATTTTAACCATCTCAATTAATAATTGGAACTGTTTATTGTTCGAACTACTTTACTCTTCAAATGCGATTGATACTGTCCATCTGTATTATGATAAACCGTTTTAAATCTAAAAAATTTAACTTAAAACAATTCCATGTTCATATATATATATATATTTTTTGAAATCTGTTACCCTTATTATATCTTTCCTAAACTCCTCTTTATTTTAGATTATCGTTTAAAGTGGATCGCTTACACGAATAAAGAGGACAAAGCGTGGATCACTTTTTCAACATGAGAGTTCCTTTTTTTTTTTTTTTTGGGGTTTTTTTAAGGTGTAAATTGTACCTTTTCACTGAAGCCATTTACGTAAGCAACTATTCCACCTCCACAGGTTGATGGGGCAGAAGAACTCAATTGATAGAGGGCCTTGCTCATCAAAAGTATGCCCGGGGTTCCTGGTCCCCCAAGAAACTTGTGTGGGCTGAGAAAAATCGCATCATAGCCGTCAATTTCCCCTGATCTCATGTCAATCTCCACGTAGGGCCCACTAAAAAAACGTACAACCAAAATCCAATCCATAGGTTAGAAATAAAAAAATATAAAATATAAAATATAAAAAACGATTAGAATATATGTTCAAACTATTTACCGACACATAATTTATATAAAAAACGCATTTCGTTTTTCATTTACTCTGAGTCTTGTAGCACTAGAATATATCTTAAGCTTAATTAAGAAAAATATTTTGGGATATCGGTGGTGTTTTATAACTAGTGGAACACGCTCATGTTGTTAAATTTACTCTATATTAAATGTATGATGTTCAATACTAATGATATCTTTTAGTAATGTTCGAAAACATACCTTGCTGCAAAGTCGAAGCAGGCGAAACCTCCGTATTGGTGGAGAAGTTGAGCAATTGCCCTAGTGTCAGAATAGATCCCAGTCACATTACTACAAGTAGAGAAGGAACCCAAAATAGGCCTTTGAGCGTACTTGTAACACTCTAGGTTTAGCCTCAAAGCTTCCATATCTAATAACCCATTCTCATCTAGACCAATCTCAACTACTTTGGCCAAGCTTTGCCTCCAAGAAAGAAGGTTAGAATGGTGCTCAAATGGCCCAACAAAAACGATCCATTTCTCTTCATTGCTTAGGGTTTTCATCACCCTCTCTCTCAAGATCGATGGCACCGCGATGCCCATCACCTCTTGCAGCCTCTTGATGGCGGAAGTCGTGCCCGAGCCGCAGAATAAGAGGGCATCGTCCGGTCCACCTCCTAAGCATTTCTTGATATAGTCATATGCTTCGTGCACCATTTTTGTCGTCCGGTGCCCCACGTGACTGTCGCACGTGTGTGTGTTTCCTACATTTGTTCACATAAGAAAAAAATAACGTTCTCTTGGAGAAAATTCTATGGTCATGTAAAATATTGTTGTTGAAAGCATATCAATAGGAAAAACATGATAATTTAACAGATCCGACGACAAATCTTTCAAAATGAAAGATTCAAAGACATATTAAGAGTTGAAATGATGTAATTGGCAGGAATTGTTTGCTGTTATACCAATTGGATAAAAGTTTGTAAGAGTTTGGGTCAAACTCTACAAGTTTGAGTGATTAATTGGTAATTAGTCAAAGCAACTTTTGACTAAGAAAAAGTAATATGACTTGTTCAACTTGCACCAACCATGCTATAGAGTAATGCTTGTTTTTGCTCTAGGCGTAGTCATCCAAAATTGACCAAAGACAATATAAATCAGGTGCTTATATTTATAATTTACGAAAATTTTTACGCTTATTTTATTCTATTATAAATTGTGTAGTTCGAATCTCCTATTTTAGATTTAAATTAAAAAAGAAAAAAAATGTAAGTAAAACTGATCGAATCGACCAATTATTTTGTTCAAGAATTTTTAATATTTAACTTTTTTTCCTGTGACTAAATTTTTAAATCTAGAGGATATGATATTACACTATAAAGAAACAATTAATAAGATAGGAAATCTGGAACAAAAGATCAAACATACCGTAGAAGGGAAGAACATTATGGATTATGAAGTTCTCAACATAGAGAAGCGACCGGCCTGAGGCAGTGTGATCGGCGTAGGTGAGTATTCTTTTCCCAAATAGAGAATCATACTCCACTTGGCCTCCAATGATCTGAGAGCGCAGCCAAGACAATCTCACCGCCGGAGACTCACTTTTCGGAACGTCGAATTCCAGTGATTGGAACGAATCCGACCGGTCGCAAAGACCGTAGGAGGATTGAGAGGCACTTTTTGTTGTTTTTGAGGATGTTTTGTTACTACTAGGACTACTAATATGAGCTCTACTCTGATGTTTCTTAATTGTTTGCTCCAACTCCAATTCCATGTTTTGTTTCTAATTATTGGAGTTGAAAATCAGAGGAAAAAAAATGGAAGAAGAAGAAGAAGAAGGATATGAGAACCGGAAAGAAACAATGAAAAATATTGGGGTATTTATTATAGTGAGCGCCTTATGTCAGCTGCTAACGTTGTAAAAATATATATATTACCAAAAAAATAAAAGTGTATATATATATATATATATATATATATATGTCGGCCTTGTCTAGTGCTGTGGACTAGTCTTGTAATGCTAAGGCTTTCTTGCTGTCCTCAAGAATTGTATGCAAATTCTAGAACCTGTCCATTCCTTACACGTATATATAGTTTGGACATGTTTGCTATACAAGGTTAAGGATAACATTACTGAATTGAATTTTAATCCTCTGTTTGGTGTTATATTTTAGAATTAGGGGATTTGATTATCCCCACAGCAGAAGACGATTAGAAATGCTCATCTATACACTAGAACTGTAAGTATGGGCTGGGCTAAGTAGGCTAGCCCGTTACCCTCATTTTTGATCCGAGGGCGGGCCCGGCCCAGCCCATCAAATGTCGATGCAATCACTAGGGTCGGGCAAGGCCTAAGTATTGAGCTTGGTGGGCCTGGCCTGACTAGACCATTTAGCCCATCCGATCGGGCCGCCTAAAGCCTGGCCCGCCAACCCACCTAATATTTTTTAACAACATATTACAAATTTACAATGATGTGTTTGTAAATTTTGTGCTGTAAATCATTTCACATACATAGTAATTCTTTTTTAACTTGTAATTTATATTTTTTCCCGACAAATATAGTAATATATTATTATATCTTATAACAATGATTGGAAATTTCATATAATATAAATAAAAATTGTATAATATTGACCTCTCAATTTCATTTGAAAAGAAAGAACTGCTTTAAAAAAAAAAAAAAAAAAAGGAAAAAACTGTCGCACCTTGCAATGCAACGGTAAGTGTAACGGGGGGGGGGGGGGGGACGTTGCCATACTTCCAACTGTAACAAAGAGAAAAAATAAATAAAATGAGTGATGTTGTGCCATACTTGCATCTTCAGAGTCCGTTTACCCGGCCCAAATTTAAACCCGCCGGGCTTTAGGGTTTGGTCGGCTTATAATTTCAAAATTAAGGTAGGTCCAACTCAGCCCGTTAATTAATCCAGCTGACTCGGTCCGATTTTCCCTTTCCACTTGTAAAGGCCGAGCTGGCCCACCCGAACTTACAAGACTACTATACACTGATGTCAAACTTAAGATAGTATTAGCTAAAACTCAATCATATCCTTTCCTCTATATTTCAATCTAATCTCTTAAAGTTATCATATCTAATGTAGTTTTATCTTGTATATCAAACAGTCTCTTGAAAGAGTTTTCAATAGTTATGGTTTTTTTTTTTTTTTAACCATCCGTTACAAGCTAGGTTATAGAATAAGTACATGTATGTATTCATCACATTTGGTAGAAGTGACATTTTATAAGACTTCTAATGGTAAGCCAAACATGTTAACCTACAACATTCGTTAAAAGGATTTCTTTTTTCTAAGTGGACAATGAATATACCTACATATAGGTGTGTGTGTGTATACACGTGCTCACACAAATATAATACATATGCTATAATCAATATACATATATATATATATATATATATATCTATAATCTATTATTAACATTTCAGACTACCATATGCAGTCACCACATGTATTTTTTTTTTTTTCAATAAAAATACCAAGCAAACACGGTAATGGTGTTACTTTATGACGTCTTTGGTCCTGATCATATTTGTTTTTTTTTTTTTTTTTCAAATATTTGTTATGCGAAGTCAAGTGGCCCACAAATTCCAGATGAAGAAGGAAAAAAAAAAAAAAAAAAAAAAAAAAAAAAAAAAAAACACGTTACAAAGTGCCTCTAGTACTAATCCAGCCATTTGTAAATGAAATCATGTTTTCAAGCATAATGTGGCGGCTTTACATAGAGGACATAATCCCGTTTCGGCAAATCTCTATATATTTTGATGTTGTTTACTTTCAGTTTCTTTCATTTATTTTATGTTTAAGTTGAATTTTCTTTTATTGTAGATTATCAAACATAAAAATATTGACATAGCTAATGCATAATAATTTCAATTGATACTTGTAATATGTAGTGAAAGTTTCTAAAAATAATATGTTATTACATGAAAAATTATATATCGTTACATAAAAATCAACTAGTAATTACATAAATCTAAAATACCCTCCATCATTTTATCTCTTCAAAAGTTGAGATATTTTAAAAGCTTATTATACTTGATTAATAGATAAAATTATATATTTTTTCTAATTATTTTTAAATTAAATTAACATTAAATTATTTTTTTTAAAAATGCATTTAGTTAAGAATAATATAAGAGATACTAATTATTATTTTAACTTTTCAGTGCCAACCTACACGACATCTGAATTGGTATTTTTTTGTTGGTAAGTACTTACAAAATTACATACCAACTAAAATTAAAAGATTGTTCTTTTTTTTTTTTTTTTTTCCACTTACCAAAGTGTAAGATTCGCGAGATTTGCCTAAGTTTAAGGAGCTACAAGCCTTCTTAACAAAATTTTAAAAAAAAAGTTGCAAACCATGATGATAGTAAGAGAATAATAAATAAATAAATAACAGCAAAAAGAAAAAAAAAAAAATTAGAGATGCCTCTCCACGTAAATCACTTAATTCAACATCCTCCTGACCCGACCCGATTAGAAGCTAGCCCAGCCGTGATGCATGGTGGACTTAAAGGACCGTAACGTGTAATCCATATTTAACAAGAAAATTTATGGTAAATAACAATTCATTTTTCTTTTCTTTTCTTTTCTTTTCTTTTTTCAGGGAAAGCACCTGAACGATATAAATTTAGAGATCCTTACATCAACATAACACAAAAAATTAATATTAGATCAATATGACATAAAATTAAACTAAAATTTGTGTCATATTGATTAAAAGTGAAATATTTATGTTATGTTGATAAATATATTAAAAAAACATGGTTATTTAGGTAATTTTAATTTTTTTTAAATCATATCATTTTCTTCCGTCCAACAATTCAACTAATGTTTTTAATTTTCAGCTCAAAATTCAACCATTTCCTGAATCACCCAAGTAGCAATTTGTAAAAATGAGGAGGAAAGAAACTAGCACAATAAATTTCTATAGGAAAAAATATATATTCGGTGTATTACTCAGCAAGAATATAATGAATAAGGAAAAACAATTAAAATAATCATTATTATTACATAAAATAATAGGATTAGACTCTAAAGTGTAAGAAATTAAGGTCTAATTCTTCTTCCAGAAGCCTGCGTTGTGGAGGAAACTTGGGCAAGAAATGGGCAATGTCCAAGGCAGTCTCTAAATACAATGCAAACTTCTTGACCACCAGTCCATCATGTTTTGACTCTTCATTGTTGCATTCTTTGAACTCTTCTTCGCTTTCCATTTTCATTGCTTTTAGATTATCCGCTAAAGGCAGGACATGAACATTGCAATCGTTCTTCTTGACAAGGCATAGAAGTGCCTTCTTTCTAGCTGTCCAACTCCCCGTTCTCAAATTGAAATCATAGAAAGTGAGGAACCTCTGTCCATAGGTAGCTACGAACTCCAATGCCGCCAAAATGAACTCGAACTCGTCGTTCGACATGTAGTAGGGGAAGCTGATTCTTGTCCATCCTGGTTTTACTCCGAGATAGCCCTATTCATAATGGAAAAAATCTAATTAAGTCTTTTAAAAAACCATTTTCAGACTATATGAAATTAATGTTTATTGAATTTTCAGCTGTAAAATTTTCGAAATAGTCACGGGCCGGAACAAAAAAAAACTGATGTAAGCTGAACTATTTGTTTTTTGCACAATAGACCCCAAACTTTTAATTTTGACAAATTGCACCTTAGATTTGAAAGTCAACATCAAATAGCAATTGAGATCCGATAAATGATGGATGTTGACCAATGACGGTTTAGGACACAAGAAACGTAAGTGCCAAATGCCTAGCTGAGCCCTTAAAACGATGTCAAGTGAGATATTTCGTATCCCAAACCATCAATTTGTTAGCATTTTTAGTTACTAGACTTTAGCTGTTAATAATTTTCAAATTCATGGTGCAACTTCTCGAAAGTGAAAGTTTGAGATTCATTAAGCAAAAACGAACAGTTTGGGCTGCATATAGATTATTCTAAAAATATATATATATAAAATAAAAAAGAAAGGAAATTCGTAAACTGATTTTTATTAACTATGATATTTGTTTATGGTTTTTCTTCCATACTTCATGAAGGACCATTCTACAATTTAATACATTTTCATATTAAATAAATGTCACGTCATTTTTTTTTGTTGGAAATCTGTAATGTAGATTTGAGAGTATCGATAGATCACTAACCTTTTTAATGACAGATCTATAGGCATGTGAATCACCCTCACCAACCTTAAGCAGGCTGTGACCATACGGTCCGGCGCAAGCACACCCGCCGCGAGCCTGGATGCCAAAGAGATCATTGAGCAAGGCTGCAACAAAAGGTCCATGAAGAGGCTTATCTCTACTATTGCCGGTCTCTCTCCACATGTATAGCCCTTCGTCTCCTTCACAACCCTTCTCTCCTCTACAGTTGTCACAACAATTTGTGAAGACATCCGAATTCGATGTGGAATAAACTACAAACGACAAAATGGCCTGTCGTTTTGCACTTGTGTTTCCTAATACTTGTATGTTCTTATTTGGGAGAAGCCTTTTTAGTGCCTTTTGGATGTAGAGATTTTCTTGTCTCTCTATCACCTCATAGCCAACATATTCTTTGACCCAAAAGGCCAATGCAGCTCTTATTGTCTGGATTATTTGAGGAGTGCCAGCGTTTTCCCTTTCTTCAATGTCCTCATAATACAATGTGTCCTACATTATTAATGACACGAGTTACTCAAAAAGAGAAAAAAAGGAAAAAAATGAAAAGAAAAATAAAGAAAAAAAAGAGAAGGACGGAATAGAATTTGTAGATGAGTGTGTCCCTATAATTACAATTGATGAATTGTGCTTGTAGATGTAATTTAACGGTAATTTTATATTTGACTCTATCATAAAGGTGAAGAGTTTGAATCTCCAATCTTTCAGTTCAAAAACATTATAACCGATGAAATACTATAATATTGACTTAAATTAAGACGCATGAATGTAATTTTCCCAACAGTAAATTCAAGAATTTTTATAATCTTATAGCAAAATGGTGCACAAAGTTGAATATTTTTCTTTTTCTGTTACAAAATTTAAAACAAAAAAATTCAAATTTTATAATTATGTTAGAATCATGTGTATAATTATCTTTAGATTATATCTGCGATCGTCATAGAGTTGATTTCTATCGTATTGTTTTCGTGTCTAAATTCTATTGTGGTCGGAGAGGAAGAAGTCTATCTCACTTGGGGCGTGGACCTAGTAGGAATCATGGTGCCAAAGATCTGTAGCTAAATTAATGTAAATACACCTATCACTTTTTGTCTCTTCTACTAATGCATTTATTGGTACAACTTCAAACCAAAACGTGTCATCTAGAAATATCAAGAAAGGTTCTTCTCTACCTTACTTAAGATTTCAGGTCATTCAATTATCAAAGAATACAGAATACTTAAAAATTAAAAATAAAAGAAAAAGATTTCAGATCATTTTCACCATCTCAATTAATAATTGGAGCTGTTTATTGTTCGAACTACTTTACTCTTCAAATACGATTGATACTGTCCACCTGTGTTATGATAAGCCGTTTTAAATTTAAAAAATTTAACTTAAAACAATTCCACGTTCATATTTTTTATTTTTTCGAAATCTGTATCACACTTATTATATATTTTCTAAACTGGATCACTTTTTCAACATGAGAGCTCTTTTTTTTTTTTTTTGGTTTTTTTAAGGGGTAAATTGTACCTTTTCACTGAAGCCATTTACATAAGCAACGGTTCCACCTCCACAGGTTGATGGGGCAGAAGAACTCAATTGATAGAGGGCCTTGCTCATCAAAAGTATGCCTGGGGTTCCTGGTCCCCCAAGAAACTTGTGTGGGCTGAGAAAAATCGCATCATAGCCGTCCATTTCCCCTGATCTCATGTCAATCTCCACGTAGGGCCCACTGAAAAAACGTACAACCAAAATCCAATCTATAGTTTAGGGAAAAAAAAAAAAAAAAAAAAAACCCCTAAGTAATTGATAACAACGACATGACATTTTCATGCAGCAAATCCATGCCACTTCTAATTTTCTATGATTGGAGATTTCTTTATAATTTGAACATAACTAATGAGCGATTCTAATTAACTCCAAAATATTACAAGAAGCCGTCGGTGCAGCATTAGAAACCATCAAGATGTTTCTCAACATTGAGACAAATCTCCCTATGTGGCCCACTATATCTTTTGCAAAGCTCGTGTAAACTGCTAACTTTTTTTTTTTTTTTAAATCTTATGTGCCAGATTTAACAATTATTAGTGTATGGTTAAGGAATTTGAACATAACATTTTTTTATTCAAATTATTATTATTATTATTATTATTATTATTATTATTAATTTATCTGAGATAATCCTTTACCAACACATAACTTATATAAAAGATGCATTTCATTTTTCATTTACTCTGAGTCTTGTAGCACTATAATATATCTTAAGCTTAATTAAGAAAAATATTTTGGGATATCGGTGGCGTTTTATAACTAATAGAACACGCTCATGTTGTTAAATTTGTTCTGTATTAAATGTGTGATGTTCAATACTAATGATATCTTTTAGTAATGTTCGAAAACATACCTTGCTGCAAAGTCGAAGCAGGCAAAACCTCCATATTGGTGGAGAAGTTGAGCAATTGCCCTAGTGTCGGAGCAGATCCCAGTCACATTACTACAAGCAGAGAAGGAACCCAAAATAGGCCTTTGAGCATGCTTGTAACACTCTAGGTTTAGCCTCAAAGCTTCCATATCTAATAACCCATTCTCATCTAGACCAATCTCAACTACTTCAGCCAAGCTTCGCCTCCAAGAAAGAAGGTTCGAATGGTGCTCAAATGGCCCTACAAAAACGATCCATTTCTCTTCATTGCTTAGGGTTTTCATCACCTTCTCTCTCAAGATCGATGGCACCGCGATGCCCATCACCTCTTGCAGCCTCTTGATGGCAGAAGTCGTGCCTGAGCCGCAGAACAAGAGGGCATCGTCCGGTCCACCTCCTAAGCATTTCTTGATATAGTCAGATGCTTCGTGCACCATTTTGGTCGTCCGGTGCCCCACGTGACTGTCGCATGTGTGTGTGTTTCCTACATTTGTTCACATAAGAAAAAAATAACGTTCTCTTGGAGAAAATTCTATGGTCCTGTAAAATATTGTTATTGAAAGCATATCAATAGGAAAAACATGATAATTTAATAGATCCGACGAAAAGTTTTTCAAAACGAAAGATTCAAAGACATATTAAGAGTTGAAATGATGTAATTGACAGGAATTGTTTGCTGTTATAACAATTGGATAAAAGTTTGTAAGAGTTTGGGTCAAACTCTACAAGTTTGAGTAATTAATTGGTAATTAGTCAAGCAACTTTTGACTACGAAAAAGTAATATGATATTAAAATGAAATGAATTGTTCAACTTGCACTGGCCATCCTATATAGTAATACTTGTTTTCGCTCTAGACTTAGTCATCCCAAATCCACCAAAGACACAATATAAATCAGGTGATTATATTTATAATTTATGAAAATTTTACGCTTATTTTATTTTATTATAAATTGTGTAGTTCGAATCTCCTGTTTTAGATTTAAATTAAAAAGAAAAAATATATATAAGTAAAATTGATCGAATCGACCAATTAATTTGTTCAAAAATTTTTAATATTTAACCTTTTTTATGTGATTAAATCTTTAAATCTAGAGGATATGATATTACAAAGGGACAGTCAATGAGACAGGAAATCTAAAACCACAGATCAAACATACCGTAGAAGGGAAGAACATTATGGATGATGAAGTTCTCAATATAGAGAAGCGACCGGCCTGAGGCAGTGTGATCAGCGTAGGTGAGTATTCTTTTCCCAAACAGAGAATCATATTCCACTTGGCCACCAATGATCTGAGAGCGCAGCCAAGACAATCTCACCGCCGGAGACTCGCTTTTCGGAACGTCGAATTCCAGCGATCGGAACGAATCCGACCGGTTGCAAAGACCGTAGGAGGACTGAGAGGCACTTTTTGTCGTTTTTGAGGATGTTTTGTTATTACTAGGACTACTAATATGAGCTCTACTCGGATGTCTCTTGATTGTTTGCTCCAACTTCAATTCCATGTTTCGTTTCTAAAAATGGTGAGTTGAAAATGAGAGAGAAAAAAAAAACTGGAAGAAGAAGAAAAAGAAGAAGAATATGAGATTTGGAAAGAAACAACGAAAAATAAAGTGGTATTTAAAGCAATGGGTATCCGGAGACAGGAGGAGATTCATTCAATGGGCTAATAAATTATATTTGTAATGGTGGGCGCCTTAAATCAGCTGCGAACGTTATATAAATATATATATATATTACCAAAAAAAGTAAAGTATATAAATATATATGTCGGCCTTATCTCGTGCTGTGGACTAGTCTGGTAATGCTAAGGCTTCCTTGCCGTTGAGAATAATTGCATGCAAATTCTAGAACCTACCCATTCCTTACACATATATATATATTTAGGACATGTTTGGTATAAAGGACTAAGGATGACATGATTGTATTGAATTTTAATCCTATATTTGGTGTAATATTTTAGAATTAGGGGATTTGATTATCCCCTACAAGAGAAGAGGATTAGAAATGCTCATCTATATACCGACACTATAAATATAGGTCTGAGCTAAGCGGACTAGCTCGCTACCTTCATTTTTTGTCCGAGAGTGGGCCCGACCCGTCAAATGTTGGTGCAATCACTAGGGTCGGGTAGAGCCTAAGTATTGAGCCCGGTGGTCCCAGCCCGACTAGCCCATTTAGCCTATCCGGTCGGGCCTCTCGAAGCCTGGCCCGCGAACCCGCCTTTTTTTTTTTTACCACATATGTTTGTAAATTTTGTATTATAAATCATTTCACACATATATAGTTTTTTTTTTTTTTCAACTTGTAATTTATATTTTTTTTCTTGAAAATATAGTAATATATATTAATATTATATTATAATTATTGGAAATTTCATAAAATATAAATACATATTGTATAATATTGACCATTCAATTTCATTTGAAAAGAAAGAACTGCTTTCAAAAAAAAAAAAAAAAAAAAAAAGAGAAAAAGGAAAAAACTGTTCCAACTTGCAATGCAACGGTAAGCGTAACAGAGAGAGGGTAAAAAAAAAAAAGAAAAAAAAAGACGTTGCAAGTATTGGAACTATAACAAAGAGAAAAATAAATAAATAAAAGGAGTGATGTCTTGCAATTTTTTTATTCTTTAACGTCTGTTTGTCCCGACCGGCTTTAGGGTCGGGTCAAATTTATAATTTCAAAGTTAAGGCGGGCCCAATCTAACCAATTAATTAATCAAGCCAACTCGATTTTTCCTTTCCGTCCGTAAAGGCCATGGCAGGTTGTCCAAATTTACAAGATTACTATACACTGACATCAAATTTAAGATAATATTAATTACAATTTAATCATATCATTTCCTCTGTATTCCAATCCAATCCCGTAATGTTATCATATCCAATATAATCTTCTCTTGTATATTAAACAGATTCTTATAGGAGTTTTCAATAGTTATGCTTTTCTTTTAATTATCTATTACGAGCCATGTTATAGAACAAGTATATGTATTCATCACATTCGGTAGACGTGACATTTTATAAGACCTACAATGGTAAGTCAAACATGTTGACCTACAACATTTGCTAAAAGGATTTCTTTTTTCTAAGTGGACAATTAATATACCGACATATAGGTGTGTGTATAATGCACATGCTCACATAAATATAATACTTATGCTATAATCAATATATATATATATATATATATATATCTATTATCTATTATTAACATTTATAAGGATGAATGCATTATAAATAATACTTTCCTCTTTATTTCGGACTACCATATGGTAGTCGCCCCCTGTATTTTTTTCAATAAAAATACCAAGCAAACGCGGTAATGTTGTTACTTTATGACGTGTTTGGCCCGGATCATCTGGTTTTTTTTTTTTTTTTATCAAATATTTGTTATGGGAAGTCAAATGGCCTACAAGTTCCAGATGAAGAAGGGACCAAAAAAAAAAAAAAAAAGATTAAGTTACGCATGGACTATTTTTTAATTTATTTTTTAGACTTTGCTTAGCAGTTATATATAATCATCATTGATTTCAAGACCATAGTAAACTAACTTTACAATGGTCTAGGAATGAGCAACATTTCAAACCATAGATTATGTGCTGCCAAACAAGCTACATTTTTTTTAACTCTATATATCTTTGTCTCCGGTAATTTTCGTATTTAAACATTATTTGTATGACTGAAATTAAATAGTCTGACATATGTATTTTTCGACAAATTATAAGATATAGAGTTTAAATCTACTAAACTTTAATTTTTTTTAAAGGGACTTATCCACATTTTGCGTAGTTTTTATAATACTGCTTTACAGTTTTAGTTGTTGGGACACCGAAACTGAAATATTTGTGGATGGAATATTGGAAAACTAGAGGCTTAATTAAGAAAAGAAAGGTTCAAGGAAAAACAATAGGCAGTGAATCCTATTGGGATTGGTTCAGCAGGTTAGAGGAACCTGGACAGAAGTTCTCGTATTCGAGACTTGAAAGTTTTTTATTTTTACTTTTTTTATATTTTTTATTTTTAAAGTAAGAGTCATAGACTTTATAGCATATAGAATAAAAAGTAAAGGAATTGAATTTAGGATGGGTCATCTTCGGTCTAATCCAAGTAGTTCCTTCCAATGTATTTGACCAAATGTAGTTTTGAGTGCTTGGGAGGACACGGCCAGGAAATTAAGAGTCCGTTTGGTGAATGAGTTTGAGTTGAAAAAGCACAGTTTGAGTTGAAAATTTTTGTTGACTTTTTAGAAAAGACAAAAACTTTTTCAGAAAAAAACAAAAACTTTTTCAGAAAAAGATAAAAACTGAGGTGAAAAAATATAGTTTGAGTTAAAACCCTAAACGGGGCCTAAGCTAAAAAATATATATATATATTCAATTAGGTTGTCATTTTTGGTGGATTTCCATTCAGAAATCCCAACAACTTCGACAACGACGACAACAATAGCAAAATAAAAACAATAATTTTAGTTTTTTTTTTTCGAAAAAAAAATTAGGTACTTGGGTTGTTACTGATTTTTAAGGGTTCGTTTGGTGTTTGGATTGAGTTTGAGATGAGATGAAATTTTTAAATTTGAGTTGGTTGACTTTTTAAAAATTAATTATAAATTTTGTTGACTTTTCAGAAAAAGATAAAAATTGAAATGAAAAAATACAGTTTAGTTGGAATTAAATCTGGATACCAAATGTGGGCTTATTTGATAGTTACTTATATATTTATTTTTTATTTAATTGTTTCTTCTACAAGGGAACATAAATGGTTGTTTTGTATCATTGAATTGCAATTGGTAGAAAAACGACACTCTTGGGGCCCGTTTGGTGGAGTAGTTTGAGTTGAGATTTTTAAGTTTAAATAGTAAATTTTTTTGAATTTTCAGAAAAGATAAAAAAATTTTTGGGAAAAAGACAAAAATTTTTGGGGAAAAAGACAAAAAAAGGTTTGAGTTGAATGGTTTGAACCATTTAACCAAACACCCCCTGAGAAATTCACAATTTCAACTATAGGTACTTTTAGCTGTTAGATTTATTTTTCAACTATCTGATTTATAAGTGAAATAATTTTATATCACATATTATAAATTTTTTAAGGTGGACATTTAATTATTAAACAACTAACATTTAATCCAACGAAAAAAAAAAAAAACATTTCTTATTGATTTTATAAAATAAGAGTTATGGTAAAAACTCCTTAAAAAAAATTATATATATATATGTGCGTGTGTGTGCATATATATAAAGAATGCGTACATAGGCGTACGCGTACATATTATGCACACACACATATATATACTTTGTTTTTCTTTGTGAACACAAAATAAATAAATATATATATATATATATATGTATATACTTATGTCACAAGCAATATTTACAAACAAAAATGCTAAGCAAAACGATAATGTACGTACTTTCCACCCAAAAAAAAAAAAAAAAAGGAAAAGAAAGAAAAATAAGAAAAAGAAAACGATTCATATACACACGTCTTTGGTCTTGATCATCTGCCCTTTATTTAAGTGAAAAAGGAAAAGAAAAAAAAAAAAAAAAGCTTAAGTGACAAGCGTGCATTATTCTTTTTTATCTTAAAAAAAAAAAAAAAGAACTTTGATCATGTGGGCTAATTTTAAAAGAGTCACTCCGTTGTAAATTATTAGTATTTGTGATTCTCATTTCAAGACCATGGTATATGAATTTTAAAATGGTCCAAGATTTCAAACCACATAGATATTATGTGCTGCAAAACCAATTTGGATTTTATCTTTGTCCATCTCGTCTCCATGTCTTTCTTTAGATACTTCTTATGAATAAAAATAATACAATTTTATAATACCCAAAAACTGCTCAGCAACAGTCGGACAAGTGAGGAATGTTGGGGTGAAGCAAAAAAGTTTGGGTAGAGCCGAATCTAAATGTTGGCTAGGTATAGAGACAGGGAGGAGAGGCGAAAGAGAGATTTCGAGCCTGCAAGCAGCAAGCATCAACGGCTAAAAAGCCGTTGCGCGCTAGCTTGTAGTTTAGGTAGGGGTGCCCCTTTAACTTATATTTTATTATAATTCTACACTTAATTC
The DNA here is from genome assembly GCA_025413485.1 of Ficus microcarpa. Lineage (NCBI taxonomy): Eukaryota > Viridiplantae > Streptophyta > Magnoliopsida > Rosales > Moraceae > Ficus > Ficus microcarpa. The sequence goes on along the minus strand of CM046383.1, from coordinate 25,048,516 downwards.
TATCATTAGATACGGATTACAAACCTCTTTCACCTCTATTTCTTTTTAAAGAAAATTAATTATTTTTGTTAATTTACATTAATTTTTTATAGTTCTAGTTGTTGGGACCCACGGTATTGAATTATTTGTGGATGGAATATTGTGAAACTATAGGCTTACTTCAGAAAAGAAGGTTCCCACAAGAAAGAATAATAGGCAGTGGATTTATGGGTCAATCTGTGGTATAATCCAGAAAAAAAAAAAAAAAAAAAAAAGTAATTACTTACTGCCAATGTTTTTGACCAAATTTATTTAGTTTCCAAAGCTTTGGAGGACAGGACCGGGAAATTCAGGTAAAAATGATTCAATTGGGTAGTCACTTTCAGTGGATTTTCCATTCAGAAAACCATCTCCAACATCAACAATATAAAAATAATTATTATCAGTAATTGCGCTGTCACTTACTTTTTCTTTTTTTTATTTTTTTAATTGTTTCTTCTACGCGGGAACAAAATTAATGGTTGCTTTGTATCATTATATGTACTCGGTTGAAAAAATTGTTGAAAAAATTGTTGAAAAAATTGAAAGTGGTATAGTCAAACAACTGTGACATTGAAAAATCATGGATTCAGACTCTTATTTGCTTCGTCATTTCATTTCAACTCAAACTGTACTTTTTTTTGTCTTTTTCCCAAAAAGTTTTTGTATTTCTCCCAAAAAGTTTTTTGTCTTTTCTGAAAATTCAAAAAAATTTACTATTACAATTAAAATATTTCAACTCAAACTAACGAACCAAACGGACCCATATGACTTTTTATTTTACACTATTAATATTAATATAAACTATTGTTTTAATTATTAGATTTATCTTTTGAAAATTTGATTTATATAACTGAAATAATTTTGTGTTACGTATTACAAATTTTTTAGATGGACAATTGTGGATTTGATTCTTAATTAAAATTAATTCAATGATTAAAAACAATTTTTGCCGATAATAGAAAAAGGGAGAAAGAAGTACTAACAAGACTGGAAACATAATCTAGTAGTAATACCACAGCTGACTTCACCTAAAGATGTAAAGTTCGAATCTTTCCATTCCAAGTTTGGGAAAAAAAAAAAAAAAGAAGAAGAAGAAGAAGGAAATAGCACTACAAAAACAATAGAAGTAAATGGCAGTTTTTGAAAATATTTAAGTAAATAGTAATGAATAGTAAATTTATCATATAAATGATTTGTTTATTTTTTATAAATATCTTATGTATCTAGTAAATTAGTTATTTACCTAGAAAATTGATTATTTATTTTTAATATTTTAAAACCTTATTGTTTACTTAAAATATTTTCATAGAAATATTATTCTTTATAATTTCTATTATAAAAATAAGAGATCGTGCTGTAAAAGCGTCCTAAAAAATTATGACTGAATAAATCATGCATTGACAAATACATGTCACACGCGGTGTTCCCTGCTGGACTCCTAGTAGCACTTTTTCATTTTATTGGCTTGAAAGTAGTACTTTGTTATATTCGTAGTTTCTTCTACGACTTGTTTGACCATGTACGTTAAAAAAGCATATAGTTTTTGAATAAGAAGACGAGGATTAATTTAATTAATTTATGGTTAAGAATTGTCACGTGATCAAGGTGATATAAATGCGAAGTGACGAACAATGTGTACGTATACCGAGTAGATTAGACTATTTTATTTTTAGTGGATTGTTAAGGCACTCGTCCACCTCGCTAAATATTTAAGTTCAAATCATCCCGCTATGTTGGTTGAGATATATGAATAGTCCACTTCATGATAAATTCATATATCACGCAGAAAAGAATTCACCCTCTGGGATTATCTGGATATACTTCTACCTATATAACCCTCTTTGTCTTAAATTTGGTCTCAAGAGAATACAAGACTTCTGTTGGTTAATCATCATTCAAATTATTCAATTATCCTCTCAAGGTCACTAAAGCTTACCCTCAGGAAAATAGCAATTTATTATTTGTTTTGTTTGGCATTGTCTTCCCTTATAGGGCACAAATTCATTACCTAATATTAAAAGTACGAATCTATTATCAATAATGTTTTCATCCTTTCTCTTAGGATGTTACTTAACAATCTAGTAATAAGCATACGGCAATTTGTTTACCGTCACATGAATTTTATTTTATTTTAATATATTTTGCTTTATTTAGTTTGCTAATTGATGCTATGGAACTCAAGCTTCAAAGCCTGGAATTTAGCATGTGTTTGGGGTAACAAGTGAGTTGGAAATTTTTTATCTGAGTTAAGTTGGATTTAAGTTGTGCATTTAGTTGATTGGAGTTAAAAAGTGTAAAAACTTGTAATGTGTTTGAAAAAAAAAATCAATGTGGATTTTGTTTCGCTCGTTTTGAAATTTTATGCAATTTTAAAAAAATCATCTTATTTGGACTTTTGCATATACAAAGTTGTGAACTTTTTAAGGTTTGATCATTTTTTTTAAGTTGTAATTGAAACTGGAAAATAGCGAAATTAGTTGAATTTTCAGAAAAATACAAAAACCGAGTGTAGTTTTTTTTGGTTTGGATGCTTTCACCAAACATGTACTTAGTTAAACAAAACCAGAAAATTTATTTAGGGAGACTTGAATTAAGCCTAAGTAATCTTGAGCAAAATTATTAGTATAATATTTTATCCTTTTGGATCATAGACTAGATTTGAGTTTTTTCATTCAAAGTGAATGTATGAATGTATAAATCCCTCACTCTGAAGCTTTTCCTAACAAGGCACTCGAAATTTTGGAGAATTTGACAAACTTAAAAAATTAAAATTAGTAAAACAACCTTCCTTCATTTTTACATTGGAATTACCGACTAAAAAACTGGTTACTCTCAGTCATTCCAAAGTCAATTTGCTAATCAAATTTTTTGCAATATTGTTTAACAAATTTCAAACTCTATTCATAATTTTAACATTTGTAAGGGGGAATTTCAACTTTTTACAAAATTTATGGTGAAACGAAAAAAAAAATAAAAATTCTGCTATATGTTTTACTGGCATGAGACAGATCCCAGACTTTTCAACTAATAAAAGGGCGTCACTATAACATTGATAAAACTTAGGTGTGAATATACTTATTCAAAAGGCTATATTTTCTTCCCCTTGCAAAAGAAAAAAAAAAAAAAAAAAAAAACGTGTATAATATAATCCAAAGAGCAAAACGAATGTTCCCATTAATCACAGTATATTCCATATGCATCACTATCTAATTCTTCTTCATGTGAATCAAAACACCTAATCCAGTTTTTTACCCCAAAAAAAAAAAAAAAATCCTAATCCAATTGCCATATATAGGTATATATATTGAACTTTAATCCAATAGCTATATTGTTACCCAAAAAAAAATTCGAACGGGAAATTTGTGTCATGTTCATCAAGAATGGAAAATTTGTGTCAAGTTAATCAATTGATGGAAAAAAATGATTTTTTTGATGATTTTCTCTATTATTTATTTATTCTTTTATGAAATGCGATTTTATATCCCTTATTTTATGTAATGTCAGTTTCCACCCTTGCATTAAATTTTAATGGGACAAATTAGAGCTCAACTTGAGTTTAAATACGTAATTATTAGAGAAATCTAATACCCTAAAAAAATTAGAGAAATCTAATACTAACTTAAAAAATCAAAATATTTGTAATTATCTTTTTATGTTTGTAGGCATAACCTAATGATGTAGAATTCAAAAAACCCAACACCCAAATTAAAAAATTATATAAAAAAAAAAAAAGATAGAAAAAGATTGAGAATTATTTTTAAATGAAACTCATCAGCAACATCGTCTTTCAGAGGCGGGGCGAGAATTGGGAGATTGTGAGAAATATAAACATGACACGATAATACGATTAGAACTAATTTTATGGGCGTGACTAGACATTACACGACCCATGTAGGAACTCCATCCACATGTATATTATAGTAATATAAAAGTCACTTACAAATGAAAAGAATATGAAAATCCCTTAAGTTATGTCTTTGAGTAGTAACCTAATATAGGCACATCAATTATCGAAAATAATAGTAATGATAATGAAAATAGCCACATGCTCTTGGAGAAAACAAAGGAAAATTTTTCGGAGGAAATGACGCAAGGAAGTTGCTCGTAAATCACTATTTTTTTAATGCACAAATTAGGATGAATAGTAGGTTTTAATGTTTTTTAATATTTCGTATTAAAAAAAAAAAAAAAAAGTGTTCTTATCTACTCCTCACTTCTATGGTGGCTTCTTTCCCTCACCGTTGACTCTAGGAATGCGCCTGATCAGTCCAATTGTCAAATGAAAACTCGTGCCTATTATTTTAACTTAGAGATTTAAAAGAAATAAAAACACTCACAAATTTTAAACTTAATAATTCTTATCCAAACTTTTCTCCTTTCACCAGCTGCACTAGCCTTAACAAAGCAAAAAATAATTCATCCATTTAATTTATAAAATGAAAAAAATGATATATGCACTATAGGTCCCAAACTAAATTTTATAAAGTTCGTTGTACTTTTGAGAGAAACATTGACGAGCTTTTTTTTTTTTTTTTTTTTTTTCCCTACATTACAAACATACGTATTTGATCGAAATGTTTTCATCAACACTTCCTAATACTAACTATGTTAATTTTTTATATTAAGTAACTAGCTCAAAGAAATTTGAGTTATTGATTTTTCTATGACTTAATCATAAGATTCGTCACTAAATATATGAAACAAAGTCCCCGAAAATCCTTACCTTAAGTAGGTTTTTAAAAAAAAAACTCAGCAGCCAACACCATTCTCCATGCAACAACACTCCGCTTTGACCTGCCCCATGACTCTCGCGCCCCCCAAATTCACAATAGATTTGTGTAGGAATCCTTAGGTTCGAAACCAAATTAGAGAGTATCTTAATTTCTCTTTAATAAGTGTGAGTCATAAATCTCATATTATTAGGTTTAGCTAATGATTTGTGGTGTTTCTGAAACTTTTTCTAAAATCTCAAGGCGTTGACATAAACTATTTCTGTCAAATGAGTGTGTATGTAATTTAGATAAAATATGGGGATGTCAACTTAATTATCTTTTTTTTTTCCCCTTCTGTTCCCCTCTCTCTGTTAGTCTACCATATAATAAGTGATTAAAATATGAAGTGAACGAGGATAAAAGTGAATTTGATAATGATTTATGATGGCAAACACACCACACTAGAAGTTATAATTTAGTAGGATTCTTTTATGCGTTTATCTAATTTCTCCTTTTGAAAGCCCTTTGTGATCGAACTGCTAGTGGGTTTGCATGTTATATTTTCCTTATATACCAAAAAAAAAAAAAAAATTTTTATAGCCAATTGATAAGTTCTACATCGATGGGAAATTGAGAGATACAGTGACTTATAAAGGTCAATGGATTCTCTTTCAGTCAATAATTACATTAAAATTACAATTTAGTTAGATTCATCTACGAGTCTACCTAGTTTCTCTTTCTAAAATTCATTTACAATCGAATTGTCATACTTTTTTTTTTTTTGTGTACAAAGAAAAAAATCGACACTGGAAATTTTCACGTTTAGCACGTGTTGAGAAAAATATATTAAATTCTTCCCTTCTGTGATTAGGGGCCACAGAAACTTTTTTATGTTCATCACCTGCCACCTCAGCATCTCTGGTCTGGATTGATTTGGCTTCCATAAATAAAATAATTCAAACTGTGTACAAAACACAACTCAACAAAAATAATAATAATAATAAAATGTCGTTTTAGATTTTAGAAATGAAAAGCTTGCATTTTGCAGCTCAAAAGTCTCACCTGATCTTTTCCTCATCCAGTTCTTCTTCCCCAATTCCCTTTCCTTGCAGAGCTGTACGAACCAAACCAACAATTTTTCTTTCTCTTTTTCTTTTGGTGGGGTTTTTTTTTTGCTTTCCTTTTCTTTTCTGGGTTTTTTTTCCCTTTTTTTTTCCTTTTTTTTTTGTTGGTGGTGTTGAAGGAGGTTGAATCTTGATGATTCTTTGGGGTGCCAACTCTGTCTTCTCAATTTGCAGGGATGCAGCTGGAGTTGCCGGTTTGTATTCTTTCTTAAGCAATTTTTTTTTTCTTTTTTCAATGGTTCAACTTTTGTTTTGACTTTCACTAGAAAAAAAAAAAAAAAAAAAAAAAAAAAAAAACCCTCTTGTTTTGACACTTGATTTTGCATAGTAATGAGAACCCATATTGCCATTTTTAGATTTGGGAATGCCCATTTGGTCATTGCTGTGATATACCTCTGTTGATTCTTGTTCTACCTGCTTCTGTTTTTGTTTTTCTTTTCTTTTCATTTTTGTCTTGGAATTTTTCATTTTGTTGAAAGATGAACAAGTCGGTTCTATAATTCACAGGAATTAGATTAAAGTGCCTCCCATTTTGCATTGGCAGTGCAAGCAGTAATTTTTCTTGGAATTGTGTGATTGAATTTCTTGTTTAGTTGTCTTTGATTTATTAGCTATTGGTAACTGGAATGATTAAATTGTGTTGATATATTTCTGGTTGCTAAAAATTAGCATCAGTTCCAGAAACTGATGTTCTTTTTGTATCCAGAACTTCCTTGTTTTGCTTTGTAATTATGCTTTTTCTTTGCAAATAAGAAGAAAGATGGTCCAACTTGTTACCGAATATCAGCGAAAGAAATAGGTTAAGGCTGTTTTTCACCCCCAATTTATGAGGAATTTCAGGCAACCTTTGATTTAGTATTTTGACATAAGGGGGAAAAAAAATTTTTTTTTTTTTTTGACTTACTTTATAGTATGACAAGATAAGTACGGAAATTCCTTTCAAACGCGGGTTTGGCTCAAAATGAAAGAAATGGACCCAGTATGCAGATAATGCTATCATTCGACAATTAAAAGCAAGTGTGTTTTTGAAATGTGTTCAGTGAAATTCTTGAGGCTTTTTTTTTTTTTTTTTTAACATCTTTTTATGCTGTTTTTCGTTTAAATGCTTGAAAAGTCGGTCTCAATAGTATGCCCACATTGTCTGACTTTGTGAATAAGATTCGGAAGGATCGGACGTTAAGATGCAGGGTTAATATGTCGAGTAAAACGCTTTTTCTCAGATTATAACACAGCCTTTAGGTTTAAAAAGGGTAAAAAGGACACCTACATATTGCTTTATTATAGTGTACGTGCATTGTCCATTTTTGTCGGAAACTCTTTCTTAGTATTCATGTTTCTATGAAACTTTTAACTCAAGTCATTCGCCACAATGGTATTACTCGTCATTGTTTCAGGGAACATCTTTGCTTTTGGGCTGTTTGTGTCACCTGTGTAAGTTTTCATCCCTTGTAAGCTTAAATTTGTTTTGTAGGACTTCATAACACTAGAAAACAAGAGAACAATGAAGGAATTGAATTCCATCTCCTCACTGGTTTTTGTATCCTTTTCTTTCACCTTTCAGGCCTACATTTAGGAGAATTGTCAGAAACCGTTCAACGGAGCAATTCTCAGGGTTACCATACATTTATGCCCTATTGAATTGCTTGATCACTCTCTGGTATGGAACTCCTCTAATATCTCTGGACAATGTAATGGTTATGACGGTCAACTCAATTGGTGCGATTTTCCAATTGGTCTACATTATCCTCTTCATAGTTTATACCGAGAATTCAACAAAGGTTGAACATGACCTCTTCGCGTCATTTTAAGGTTTCTAAAAGCCTTTTGATGTTTTTTGTTTAATGTTTCCATTTAAATATCGATTGCAGGTGAGGATGCTCGGATTTCTGTTGGCAGTTTTAGCCTTATTTGCAATAGTTGCTGGTGTGAGCTTGCAAATAATTGATCCTTGGATACGGCGCTACGTTGTTGGATTGTTGAGTTGCGGTTCTCTCATATCGATGTTCGCATCTCCATTGTTTATAATTGTGAGTTTGCTTAAGATAGTTTTAGCTCATTTCTGATAATTAACGAGAATTCCCATTTCTTAAAATGTTAATTTGTTTGTTTATAACTAAACATGTTTCCGTTTCCACAGAATTTGGTGATCCAGACAAAGAGCGTTGAATATATGCCATTTTATCTCTCCCTTTCCACATTTCTAATGAGCACCTCTTTCTTTCTTTATGGAATCTTTAATTTTGATCCCTTCGTCTATGTAAGTTTTATGAACATTTAGTATCTGTCATTTAATAGTCCTTGAATCCAAGTTCAGATTTTCTCACTATTAGATCTATTAACTTTCTAAATTTGTGCATTAACTTTCTTAATGTGTGCATATGATCTTCGTTTAATTTTCAGGTTCCTAATGGGATAGGAACCATTTTGGGGATTGTACAATTGGCAGTGTACTTTTACTATAAGAATTCAGCTGCAGAAGACTCGATAGAACCATTGATAGTTTCATATGAATAAGTACATTTTCCGACAAGGTAAAGTCGTATACGCGTTTTCAAGTGAACATTTCTGTTCCTTGGATAAATTGTATTCAGGACAATTCTTCATTGTTGCCCTGGTTATATCAAGTTATATTCGGTTATTTCAGTCATTTTGTTCTAGCCAGATTCATAGTCTGTAATTTGAACAAGTGATAAAGCACCTATTCTTCCTGGCAATTATCCCATTCTATACATAGTACATGCCAACTTTTCATTCTTTTTTAATTTGTAAAATAAACTTTTGATGTTGTTTTGCTCATGTTATCGTGTATGACTCACTCATGACGTGAAAAGCGAGTACCGAAAGTGCATGTTCTTGAACTTTTACTTCCTTCGTTTTTCATCTTATTCTTCCCTCTCTGAGAAAACTTAGAAACCGTTGAAGCAGTTCTGATATGGCTTTATCTGCTTGCAACAGAATTGAAACGGTTCAACACGGACCACAAGTTATAGAGCCTAATTATCGCCTCACACAGAGTTAGTATGCGGATTGATATTGAGAGTGGCGTGTATGTATGTGCATTCAATATTTCTACACCAATATGTTTGTAGGGAATGCGGAAAAGTACTAAACAAGTGAGTTGAGTTAGATAACAGTTCAACGAACAAATCAACAGTATGCTGAGTATCTTCCTAGCCATTGGACTGTACTTATTTGTTATGTTCACACTTTCTCTATAAAACTAGATATGATTTAAGCTTGTGTAGTTTTGGGGGTCCTCCTATGATCTGACCTTATACTGATAATGCATGTTTCTAGTCATTAGATCTTGGCAAAATCACACCGAAATTAATAAGTCTGTAGAAAAGACAGTTTCTAATACAGATATAACGGCTGAAAAAAGAGAGCACTACATGTAATGTATTTTTTCATTCACGATATAGAAATCTAAATCTTCCATATTTTTTGGCGTGTGAAAGGTGGTGGTGTTCTTCAGTCAGGAAAAAGGGTGAGGCTCTTCCTCTATGTTTTTTTGTCAATTTATTTGTAACCTATTTGTTTCAAGTGGAGAATTGAAGGAAAATAGATTAAACGGAAACAAAATTAAGGATGCTGTATCAGTGCATGAAAAAAGAGGTTTCTCAAAAATTTTTGGGTGAGCATTTTTGTATGGGGTTTTTCGTACTTTTGTCTCCTGAATTTTTATCGATATATCCAATGTGATGTCATTATTTCTTTTTTGAATTCAAGCGGGGGAAGATTAAAACTCTACACCTATAAAACAAGGTGTTAGGTATATTGCAAATATGTCTCCTGAGTTTTTAGTGAATTAGCAAGTTAGTTCAAGAACTTCTAATTTTTTACAAATTAAAATGTAATTTGATAAAATGTTACAAAGTATCTCAAGTAGGTGAAGGATGTTGAAATTAATTTAGAAGGAAATATTTAATGCACGTGACATGTCGTGCTCTGTTATCATCCAAAATTTTATTTGTCTTAAAGCAAGCTCATGTGACACGTTCTAGTCAATTAACAATACTTTAACAATATGATTTGTAAGTTTTCACGATAAAAATTAATAATACATAACCCAAAACTATTCTCATTAATAAGTAAGATGGATTAAAATCCAACTAAAACTACTATTATATATGTTGGTTGTCATAGACAACTTCTTTTAATATTAGCAAAACGATTATTTGTCAAAAAAAAATAATAATAAAAAAAAAAGGAAGTCTTTTTGTGACGAAATGCCAACATCCTTTAGGTGGGTGGGTAGGTAAGGAGCTCATTTTCCTCGTTAAATACTTGAGTTCAAGTCATTCCCACTACATTGATCGGGATATATGGACAATTTACTTTGTGAGAAATCCATATATCATACGAAAAGGCACACATACTCTTGGATTATCTGGATATGCGAACATCTACTCCTATTACCCTCTTTACAATGAAAAAAAAAAAAAATTTATAGTGCGCACTCAATAATCATGCAACAAAAAACATACCATCCTTGAAACGTTACAACTAATGTAATGTGCACATTCACATTGGGGATTTTTAATGCAGAATAAAATTTGGACCACATTCCACGTCTAAACCCCCGACAAACATTTTTTTTTTTCACACAAACGATCCAAGAAAAAAAGAGAGGGGGGGGGGGGGGGAAGGATTTGAAAAAGAAAGTAAGAAAGAAAGAAACCGTCCTCAATCACAGCAAATCTCTCAGGGTTTTCCTTACTGTACTTTTTTCCTGCAGCAAATAAAACATCATTATAATTAGTGTAATTATACGAGTTAGTCGCATTTTTATTGACAAATACAATCTCGCCAATAATCTTTATCGATAAGAAATGATGCGATCTTAAAGTCATGTCACTAGTTAAATAATTTCAGATAAGTTAAATAAAAAGGGAGAAAGGGTAGAAATAACATCTTATCCTTGAAAAAAAAAAAAAAAAAAAAAAAACCTTCTGGTATGAAAAAAAATTAGGGTACTATTTGAATATTGTGCAAAACGCATGATCCGTTGACAAAATAAAAATGAAAAACAGGATACCAAACTTTTTCACCTATTGGATTTACTAGGAAATGTACTAATTTTTTTAGTCAGTAAACGTAAGATTTACCTATTAATTTTAGTCAATAAACTAAAATTAATCTGTGATTTATGAAAAACAGACCTTTTTTTTTTTCAACCAAAAAAATTCAGCCATAGTTTTGGGTCCACGCCAAAAATGGTCATTTTCTCGTGTCACCATAAAACTAAAAATGAAAAAATAAAGTAATATAAACACCCCACATGAAAAGTAACAATAATTTTTTGCTTCAAAACTTTTAAGGTCTCTCACCATTTAATTTCATTAAACAAGTGAGGAGAAATTAACACTAAATTTACTTGATTTCAGTAACAGTTGAGTCCAGGAAGTGTTAATTAGCTCTGTGTAATTGTGTTAATATCATATATTGTCATCGTGTAAATTGTCACGGAGCAAGTTCCAATTAGGTTAGGGTTCGTTTTGTGAATAAGTTGAGTTTGAAAATTTTAAGTTTGAATTGAAAATTTTCAAGTTTAAGTTGAAAATTTTTGTTAATTTTTTAAAAAAGACAAAAACTTTTTTAGAAAAAGACAAAAATTAAGATAAAAAAGTACATTTTAATTTGAGATGAAATAAATCACCAAACAAAACCTTAATCTTCCATAATACAAAAGCCACGTCATTTGTGGCAGTGACGAAGCTACTCCTTGTTGAGTGGGGCCACTCAATTTTTGAAATTTGATTTTTGACCTTTAAAATTTTCATAATTCTAATTATATCCTCATTTAATAAGAAAAATTATATTTGCACCCCATAACATTAGTAAAATACGTCATTGTAGTTCTATTTTACAAGAAAATTTCAAGTTTTGTGCACATTTAATAATTGAAATGTATAAGTATGTTTCTATCAAATCAAATAATTTTCAAATACTACTCCCGTTGTTAAAATTTTCTGACTCTGTCACTGGTTCAAAGTAAGAAAAGATTACGAACGTACCTTGGTTGTAGTAATCTGGCATGAATTTTCTTTGCGATCAACATCACAAAGGAGTTGTCCATTCTCATCATAAAGAATGAGTCCACTAAACCTAGGAAGCTCACACTTCTCCCCCATGAGTATCGGCCTCTGCCACACCGGCGACTCCAAGTCACGATCACGATGAAACTCCGACGACCTCATCTCCTTCTGCATAAGTAGCGGCAATGGCGTCTCTCTCCATGAGCTCCCTACACCACTACTCATCATCATGCTCTCCTCCGGCCGCCACCTGCTCGCTCCGCTCCACCGCAACGAGCTCATCAACGCCTTTTTTATCGCCGCCCACCCGCACTGAGGCTCCATTGGCGGCGGCCAATCCTCCTCGCCGTCCGTGCTTATCATGAGTTGCTCCTTCTGTGGCGGCGATGTGGTTTTCCGCGACTTTAGGCGTCTTAGAAGCGCCGCAGTCGTTGCGACGCAGATGCCGAGGACGCCGGAGGCCGAGAAGAGGAGGAGGAGTAAAGCTTGTTTGGTTGAGAGTCGCCATTTGTCTTCTAAATTCCATACAGCTTCCATGTTTATTTCGGCTTTTTTAATGTCTTTCTTGTTAAGAGGGAAAAAATGAGAAGTTATTTGATGAAGGATATAAATATATAAATTTTTGGGGGGCAGATGGGAATTATTGAGAGTTGATATTCACGTGAGGCCCACCGCCTAAATGGGCTCGTGCCCATTTATGCCTGTTGGCCGTTGGGAAAATTCTGACCGATCTAAAGAAAATTTATGGCTTCTCACGAGGTCTCCATGCTTGCCATTAAGCACCAATTCTTTGTTCTTAAAATGGAAGGGGTTATTGCTTCGACGGAAAAGGAAATAAAATAGAAGTGGTGGACATTTGTCGACTTCTAATATCTATAAGCTTTAAAAAGCCTTTAAGTGGGTTTGAGCCAAATTGGCAAGGTTTCGTGATTGCTGATATAGTTTAGTGGTAATTTTACACTTAATTACATCATTCAAAAAGGATCTGCAAGGCTTTCTGCTCAGAAACAGCTTTTGAAAGTGTTTAAATGATCTTTTAAAAGAGTCTCTCCAGAAGAGGTTCCAGTTAAACCCAAGAAGACTTGTTTGACAAAATTTTCTAGAAGCTACTTTTGATTTTCGGGATCCCAAAATTGCTTCTAAAATTGTTTAGATAATTTATTAGAAGAGCGGATGATTTGTCAAAACAACTTTGGCTCTTCAAAAGAGCTTGGACTGAAAACCACAAATATATGACTTCTAAAAAGCTATACTGGATAGACTTCAAAACTTATATTAGAGTTTTAGTAAGGCATTGGAAACTTCAATTTAGCATTTTTATTATTTATTAGTAAATTTTAAAAGCACTTTGACTTTTTAAATTCATTTAGAAATAGGATTTCAAACACTTTACTTTTGTTTGGCTCCCATGTTTGGACCTAAAAATTTTATTAAAGTTTTCGTCTTTTTTATGAAAAATCAATAAAAATTATAACTAGTTTTTGAAAAATCAACCTAACTTTAACTTAAAAATTACATTCCTAACCAGCACACCAGACGCATCGTTACTTAAAAGTAATGACTTCTGTTTTTTTTTTTTTTTTTTTTTAATTCTACCAACTAAAAAACAGAAAAAAAAAAAAAAAAAAAAAAAAAAAATTCTGCCTAACGGCGCTTGGTGATCTTACATCTTTTCGTGAGGAGGGGGGGGGGGGGGAATCTGAAAACGTCAGCCCGTTTTTCCGCTGGAAGTTTTGCTGTCGTTTTGTCATTAACGACATGTATTCTAAAAAACGACATGCACTCTTTTCGTTTCAAGTGTGTGGTTGCTTCCGAATAAAACGACAAGTATTTGTGCTCTGCAGTTTCACCACTAAAATGCATATTATGGCACACTTCTTTCCCATTATAAAGCTTGCTAATGTTTTGATAACGACATGTCGTTGGTGTAAAAGTTTGTTGTCGCTTAACTTACAAAACAAACAAACAACATGCTCTTGGGCATTAAGTAGGCTGTCGTCTATTTTCCGAGAGAGAGAGAGAGAGGAACACATACACATGGAAGAGGCTCTTTGGTGTGCACTTAAAATCACAATATCAGAATGACGAACAGAAGACTGAGGTAAAGGTGACTATCGGCAATTTCATTCAAAAATTTGGTTATCAAAAGACAATTTCATGTAACAAATTTCCATCTTGCTAGTGAAGCACCAAAGAATTGACTGTAAAACTTGCAGGTATAGGTGGATTTATGCCCCGTAAACTAAATCACCACCGGACTGCGACAATTGGAGGAGACGCACTTTCTTTTCTATACAGAACGGTTTTTCCAATGATATAGCTTATTTTGCAGTTCCACATGAAAGTTATAAAAAAATGGATAGATTCTTTGAGGCTACGGAAAATAGAGTAAATATACACTCACTGTCTCATGTACATCAATAGAGCTTGCATATCCCGGTTCCAACACAAGCAGCACATTCATCGGCATCTCCAGCAACATGGCTTAGGCAGTATTTAATCCTGTCATTAACAACATCCTGCAAGACCAGAGACTGATTTTCAGAATCAAATCACGATCCTTTCTCATAACGAATGCTGACATTTAGGTGTAACCCGTTCTCAAGTAATTAGACAGGGATCTAATTTTTGTTTCCAACTAATACTTCTACTACTCATCACCTAAGAGGAAAAGAAATCGCTGCTTACACAATCATTACGGATATAATTGTATTGTGTATGCAGAATCTACTATAAAATCGATTGAAAAATGGCTTGAATTTTAAGTTATGGCAGGACACTGAGATGCCATTGTTGGATCGGTACAACCATCCAAGCAGATGGGCAGGAAATAATTAACTGGCGGAGATGCAAAGCGGTTAGAAGTAGAAACAGAAAATGAAAATGCTTCTTTGATTACTAATGGTGGTATGTGCTTATAAATAAACACAATATAATTCAAGAGAAATTCGTTGTCATGAAAACAAGATTGTCATCAGTGAAGATCTCTGCCTCAAGCCATTAAACCCGTGGGCATAGGCCCAAATTGGATTGTTCTCATTTTTCATTACGTCAATCGAGTGTTCCTGTGATTGAGGGGGTGTTTGCTTTATCATCTCATTTCAATTCAAATTGTACTTCTTTTTGTCTTTTTCCCAAAAAATTTTTGTCTTTTTCTCAAAAAGTTTTTTGTCTTTTCTGAAAATTCAAAAAAAATTACTATTACAACTAAAATATTTCAACTCAAACTAACCAACCAAACACCCCTTGAGAGTCATCAAATTGCCAATTTTTCAGGTGTATTTCGAATGTTTTCTGACAAGTTTCTTGGATTTCACATAATCCACAGTGAAAGGAAAAGGAAAGAAAAGAAATACACACCACGAGGAGCTCATGAAGGCCAAGAGGTGCAGTTACCATATATGACACGCCGGGGTGCTCCTTTGCAGCTTCTGCTGTTAGTGAAGGAATATCCTGTAAACATAACAGAATCCAACAGATTTAATCAAACTTCGTTAGTCCAAAATGGATGCAAACAAAGAGCTATAATAAATGTGTGCGTTAAAATTCAATCATCAAGTTACAAAGAAAGAAAAATGTATTGAGCTACCTGGCGCCAATGCCTTCCAGGAAATAGGAAAAATGGACTGACAATAACCCGATTCGCCCCTTGCTGAACGCATCTCCCAAAAGAATTTCTAATGGATGGTTCTGCCAGCTCCTATTTGTAAACGTATAGGAATCTAATGAGAAGTTGGCAGACACAAACAAGACTAACAAAATTTTCAATCAAGTAAGAAACTACCATATGAGCAGGCTCCACTATTTCGTACCCAGTTTTCTCTCTAAACATGTTCACAAACTCATCTGAAATTTAAACACAGGCAAACTTTTTAAAGCCCTTATTTCGAACCAAAAACAAAAACAAAAACCACAAGTAGCTTCCTACAGTACAATCAGTCAAATCTAGTTGCACCGTACAACACTTTTTCAGGCCTTGGATGATGGTCAAAAAAGACCCGGACAGTTGATATGTCAAACGCAGCTCAGATTTCAGTGGCTTAGATAGAATTTTCCATCATCCAACACCTGATAAACAACCCGCACAGTAGGACCAAAAAAAGGGCTCGTTGTACCATAGTTTTGTCACAAAATTTGAATGTCATAGAGCTTACTTAGCATGAGATTTGATTCCTTGCGACGGGAACCATGATCAACGATGATAATGGCGTCTCTCTCTCCAACCCCATGTGGGATTTGTTTAAATCCGCCATTGCTAGTTTTCAAACACAATCTTCTGCTCCAATTTCTACTTCCGAAGCAGACTCCTGGCGATATTGGGAAATTGGGGGGAGCCCAGCTAGACGAGTTCGTTCGAGTTTCAGCAAATGAAGAGCTTCATTTGCATCAACAAAGAAGCCATACAATCATTCATAGCCCAACCAAAGACAAAACAAAAGGAGAAAACAGTTACAACTTTGACGACTATGGAGAATTTTGTACCTTTTGACCGTAGATTGAGGAGGGAAGTTTATGGATCCAATCGACATGTTTGAGCAGGTTTTCACTCATATGACTTGAGAAGACAATGAACAGAAAGGGGAACAAATAAAGTCAAGAAAGATAACAAGAACCGAAAAGCCATAATCCGCCCCCCCCCCCCCCCCCCCCCCAAAAAAAAAAAAAACTCGGAAACCCAAAAGGACAATATTATTGATTCAGCTCAAAGCAAGCAGGAACAAGTAAAGGTAAAAAATAGTTGGAAGAAGGGACTTACAGGGTAATATTCAAAGAGAGGCTGCCACGGCCATTCTCAAAAAAGAGAGAACGAGAGGCATCTGTTAGTTTGCCATGTTTGAAGTTCTAACTCAACTGAGAAACTGTGATGTGGTATAAATACATTAATTTTCTTTATTATTATAATAGATTCTCTTTATTAATATATTTCTAATAAATTATTTTGAAAAATATTAAATTTTAAGATAATTAATGATTTTATATATATCATCAAGACGATGGTATTAATAACTAATCTATTTAAATAAAAAATTATAGAGGTATTAAATATGAGTCGAATGATATATAAATTTATACAAAAAATTTATTATGTCGTATTAGATTAATAAATGTTAATTTTATAAAAAGAACTCCAACTATTATTAGTAGATCAATTTGATGACTTTCGTATTTATTTTGATAATATATATTTAAGTATTTAGAATATGATTGGTAAAATTAATGTGTCATATAGATAGGAGATGAATGGTTAAAATTAATTAGAAGTAAATCCAAATGTGAAGGATTAATCAAGAATTGAGACTAGATTAGAAATCAATGATGTAGATTTCATGTGAAAGGATTCTAGGCAAATCAATAGCCAAGTTTTGGATACTAAGTAACCAATGAAAGGTTAGGTAAATGATTGGTATGGTGGATGATCAAATGTGTGAGAATAAAGATGATAACCCTTGATCAATGGATGAAAAATTAGAAGAAAGAAAAACAAAAATAAAAATGAGAGAATTAGAGGGAGATCCAAAATGGATAATATATGTAATTTTTGCTGAATTTTACAAGGCATCTTACTACTCAAATGGATAAATATGTAATTTTTGGTGAATTTTACAATTTAAAACTACGAATTGAGAGGTTTTATAGGAACCCTATACCAATATGTTTTAGGTTAGTAAACCATAATATTTTGTAAAACCATTTTTGATGCATAATCTAAATATTATGTGCTTTTCAATAACATATCTTTTGTCTTATTTGAATTTGTAAGTAAATTTTTATGAATTTTCTAGCTTTAACTGTAAATCTGGGCATATGATACACACATCAGATCAACAGTAATAAAACCTCGTTAGACGACATACAAAACTCCAAAACTTAAACAAAATAACTTTTGGGTTGTAAAGTAGACATCTTAAGCCTTGAAATGAGCTATTGTACGTTTAAAACAAATAAGTACATGATTTTTAATAAATCACATAATAATATATTGAAATCTGTTAAACTATAATTTTACTATGGGACACTAACAAAAATATCCATACTAAGGTTTAAAACCCCTAATATTTTGGAGAATAAATTATAAGGATAGAAACTAAATACTTTAAGCTTTCTAACGAATCATTAAATGTCTAAATAATATTATACACAAATTTAAATAAATTTTACAAATTAAAATATCACACCAATAAAACGATTAAGCAGTAAAAATGTAACATAAAGGTAAGACATAACATATAGACATAAATATTGATAAAATGAGTTGGGATTAAATATATGATCAAATAATGTGAAAAACTTTAACTTTATAAAGTTGAATCATAAGTTTTTAAATGGACCAAGACAGAGTAACCTAGAGGATTACTAGACATCCGCCAAGAAACTACCTTAGCTCAACTAAATGATCATAACTAATGGGATTAGGCCTTACAAGCCCAATGCCAGATGGAAGATAATCCACTTAAGTATACAATTAAGTGACTTCTTGTCACCAAGGTGATATAGATTGATTAATTAATTAAGAAATAAATAAATAAACTAATAAATATATAATACCATGTAATTATGCTAAGAAAATTAATTAGTAATTAATAAAGTAAGTAATTAATTAATTAATTATGGGTTCGTTTGGTTGGTTAGTTTGAGTTGAAATATTTTAGTTATAATAGTAATTTTTTTTGAATTTTCAGAAAAGACAATAACTTTTTGGGAAAAAAACAAAAAACTTTTTGAGAAAAAGACAAAAAAAAGTATAATTTGAGTTGAAATAAGATGATGAGGCAAACAAAGCCATAATAGCTAATAAGTGATTATTAATTGTGGAAGCAAGATTATTATATTAAATAATTACATAATTAAAATGCATGATTAATTAAAGATTAATTAATCATTAATTATTAATATGATTATTAATATAATGATAGATGATTAATTAGAGATTAATTAATAATTAATAACTAACATAATTATTAATTATTAATTAATAAATGAAAAAAATACTTAAAGAACATAATTAATTATTAATGATATAATTACTAATTAGTGAATAAAAATTATGTTATTGATTTATCATTTCCTAATCAAGTAGTTATTAAAGATTACCTAATTAATTAATTTTTATTTATTTATTTATTTAATCAATTAAATTAAATTAAATTAAGAATAATTAGTAAAATTTTCTTTTACACTTAATAATTAATAGGAATTCATTATTAATATTAGTTATGATGCAAGTAATTTAAGTTCACCTTAATTTATAATAAATAAATAAAATAATATATATATATATGTAATCATGATTCATTTTAATGACGAAGTATTGTTAAATCAAGATAATTCTTCGAATTTAAATAGTAGAAGTTTCAATTCCCGAAATTTAATTACATAAGACAAGTAAAAACAAACCTCACTTACAGTATAGAATAAAATATTTTTCTTGTTGATGTTTTATGTTTGTTATGATTTGTCTTGATGATATGATGAATATATATTTATATGTATTGCTTTGATTAAGCATTTGACGTGCATAATTTCTCTTGCACTAATATGATTATTATGCTCATAGATATTTTTGCCATAATGATATATGCATAGTAGCATATAAATCTGCACATTGTTACAATTAATAAGAATGATGCTAACAAAAATTAGGATTAAGTGTCGTCCCAACCTCTAATTAGTGAGAGGATATGATAAGAATAAAAGTTATGAATTATGACCTTCGAGATTGTTGGAGGGTTGCTTTCCCAACTTCCCATTGGTTGCGCGCATATGGATAAAACACATGGGCTCTTAAGTAAACAATATATATATTATAAAACATAATTGAACACATATAGATCACATGTATTTTGAACATTCATGTTGTGACGTATAATGATATGATCTATGAAAAATATTTTGTGAGATATAGTTTGTGCTTATTGAGCGAAAGCTCATATGTATGTGTCCGTGCTGTAGATAACGCCAGTGCTATTGAAGATAGGTGGGACATTATTACATCTGTTGTAAAATCTCAGTCCCTACTTGACCATTGAGTTTTTTTCCTGTATTCTTTTTGTTTAGGCTATTATTCGTTCTATCTAGACCTTACATTGCTTTGATTAATTTGTTATTGGATTATGTTTTTTTGTTTATTTGATCATTTTCGGCATGATATATGTTGTGTTTGTTGCAACACTTGAACTTATTTATGTTTATGGTTATGTGATTTTATATTTTGGGTATTGTATATTTGTTTCCTTAATCATTAATTAACTCATTTGGAAAATAAAATAATTAATCAATTGCTCGAAAATTTAGTTTATGAGGTTCCTTTTAATTTTAACTCCCTTAATAAACCTTGGTGTGAAAATGCATGATCATAAACAGGTACACAATTTTATTAGGTTTGTTAGTTAGTTCTCAATGTGAATCAGTATAGTTTGACATCTAAACATGAAGAAGTTGACTGATTCTCAAAAAATGAACTAAGTGACGAAGATGATTATCTTGCTATGATTATGTGATTTTATATTTTGGGTATTGCATATTTGTTTCCTTAATCATTAATTAACTCATTTGGAAAATAAAATAGTTAATCAATTGCTCGAAAATTTAGTTTATGAGGTTCCTTTTAATTTTAACACTCTTAATAAACCTTGGTGTGAAAACGCATGATCATAAACATGTACACAATTTTATTAGGTTTGTCAGTCAATTCTCAATGTGAATCAATATAGTTTGACATCTAAACATGAAGAAGTTGACTGATTCTCAAAAAATGAACTAAGTAACGAAGATGATTATCTTGCCATGGCAGTCGTTGCCGTGGCTACTAGTAGACATAATAGACAAAGAAATCCATAACCAATGTATAATTCAAGACTAACTGCCAGCATGCGTTTGGAAGAGATAAGATATGGCCATGAAGAAATAATTTAAGATTTGATAAGTATGAAAACATATATATTCAAAGCACTAAGTCACGTACTAAGTAGTAGGGAATTATTAAGGCCGACTTGTAACATGAATGTGGACGAGCAGTTGTTCATTTTTTTTTTTTTTTTGCCCATTTGTTCTAAAGGAGCGATGAACAGACATATATCTTATTTGTTCTAACATTCAAAATAAACAACTTTTCATTGGTTCTTTAATGTGTTGATGTTTATTTGTACTTTGAAAGATGAGTGCATAAGACCGCTCGATTACAATGAGATTCAACTTTTGATCAATGACCTTTCCTAAAAATATAGGCTGTGGTTTGATATATGTCATCGATGTCATCGCATTTAGAGTTCATAATCATAAGCAATAATTAAGCACATTTCTAAATTTTTTTTACACATATTATTAATACATTCAACACCATAATCATCATTTCGTTCCTTATGCATATTTGTATTGGCATTATAGATGACACACACGTATTATGTATGCCACGTCAGGATAATCCTAAAGTATGGATTAATCGAAAAGGTGTGAACTGAAAAAATATTTTGGTTGCGTGCTCATTTGATATGAAGTTCACTTATATGTTGGCTGCCTCTGAGAGATCTTGTCATGATGCAAGAATATTGGAAGAAACGATAACATTTCATGAATTTCCAATACTGTCACTTGGTAAGATTTTATAAATTCTATATGACTGTTATATCGTATCCGGTAATTATAAATTCCATTTGATAACGCGATGATAACTTTATAGGCAAATTTTACATAGCCAATTCAGGATACGTAAATAAAGATTGTTTCTTGAGTCCATTTAGAAGATAGACATATCATTTACCTGAATATCGGAAATGTCAAGTTAGACTGCGCATCTGAAGAGTAGTATTCAATGACACGCATTCATTTCTGTGAAATTGCATTGAACGAACTTTTGGTGTTTGGAAAGCCAAATTTAAAATACTGAAAGGCACCAACAATTATCATATAGAAAAACAGGTAATGGTCCCAGTGTCTTGTGTTATGATTCATAATTTCATACGGATGGTACACTTTTCGGAATGCTTTTCTTGAAGAATATGCAGTAGCTAGTGTGCCTGTAAGTGGACATGTTGATGTTAATGTAGATGTCATGTTGGATGATGGTGCAGATGATGAAGGTACAAGTACGAGAACACAGTAAGACACATCGAGGAGGGGCACAATAAATCAGTTGAGAGAAGTATTGGCCGATGATATGTTTGAGACAGATATCAACGATATCTGTGGTATAAAACTGCTTGAAATTAAGGCAATTTCTATTTATTTAGATTTAAATTAGGGTGAACGAGAGGGTTTTTTTTTTTGGCACTTAGTTATCAACTACGTATTAAATTTGCTATATTTTATGGCTATGTAAATAAGATTGGAATTAATTTGATGTATTATGTTAATATATATATATATATATATATATATATATATATTTCACCTTTTTCCTTCAAAACGTTCTTTTGGCATGTTATATTAGGGGAAAAAAGGGGGATAAAAACCTCATAAGATATTTAAAAATAATCCAATTGGAAACTTTTTCTTTATTTTTTTTAATATGGTAACAATTTTTCTATAATTTTTTAATAATAGGAATCATAATTTTTTAAAAGAAAAGAAAAAAAAAACCTCATTTCAATAAATAGTATAATTTTACTCGCGCACATTCTCAATGCAACTCAACTTTTATATTCAAACACTCAACTCAAGTTAAACTTTTTCAGCTCTAACTTTTTATCAAATATTCAACTCTAGTTCTCAACTTAACTTATCTTTAATTCAAGTTAAAAATCTCAACTTCAACCGTAATACCAAATGGAGGTTAATTTTTAGTTATTATGTGATGGGGATATGATTATCTATGTTAAATTTCAGAAATCATCCGTCATGTGCAGGACTAAAACTGTCAAAAATTAAAAGTTCACGGACTAAATTAATCAAAATAAAAAATTTAAGGACTAAAGTGATAGAATACTCATAGTTCATGGACAACAGATAAGTTATCCTCTTTTTTAGGATAATTGTACTCTAAATCAATAAATTGAAAACATCAATATTGACTTCAATTACCTCAAAACATAAGAAAACTTAACCTTAATTATAGATTAGTTCCACTAATAAATTCTAATAAAGCACACAAGGAGGTAAAGTAGGCATCAAATTTTAATATTAGGAAATTGAAAAGACAGCTAAATGATCAAGTAGGTAAGTGCCCTTTTTTTTTTTTTTTTTTAAGTATTACTAAATAGCTATTTTTAAAAATATAATAAATCAATGATTGATTGATTGATATAATTTATGAGTGATTGGTAAATATTAATTTAAGTTTTTCATTGATTAATTATGATTAATTACTAATTGAATATGATTAATCATCAATAATTGATATCCATCGTTTTTTAAATATAAAAAACTCGGCTATTAATTAAGTATTTAAAAATTATCTATTAATATGATTGTAAGTATAGTCTAGCGTTAATTTCATGTTCAATTTTATTGAAATGTGAAAATTTTGAATTCCCTAGCTTTATTTTTTTTAATTCCTATTTAACTAATTTTTTCTTTTGTTTTTTTTTTTTGTTTTGTTTTGGAAAATCATTCTATAGGTCCCAAACTCTTTAATATGTGAGAGTTTGATCCCCAATTTATTATATTTATAATTATAATAATAATAATTATTCTTAAAATACTCATTACTTTTTAAGTATGTGATAATTTTTCAATTTTATTGAAATGTGAAAATTTGAATCCCGCAACTTTATTTATAAAAAAAACCTATTTAATTAATTTTTTCTTTTTTTTTTGTTTTGGAAAATTATTCTGTTGGCCCTAAACTCTTTAATAGGTGAAAGTTTGATCTTTGATTTATTATAATTATAATTATTATTCTTAAAATACTCATAACTTTTAAGGATGTGAGAATTTTATCTCTGGTTTTTTTTTTTTTTGGGGTGAAAATACCGCATCGGCTCGTAGAGGACGACGATAGATATAGGTTGCTAGACTCGCGAAAGAGGTGGGTTCAACGTTTGGAAAATTGAGCTTTGGTTTCTGAGGAAGTTTTGATTAATTATTTGGTTTTGGTTTTGGTTTTGATTTTCTTTTTTCTTTTTTCTTTTTTCTTTTTTTTATTTTATCACAAACTGATTTGTCTCTTTATGAAGCAAGAAAAATATTTTTTTATTTGTCTTTTTATTAAAAAAAAGCTAATTATTTATGATTTATAGTGTTTTTTGTTTGAAAAAAATTCACGAAGATCTTTTTTGTTTGGGGAGCTTACTAATTTTTTAGGACGATATAGTACTTTTGTCGAAAAAAAAAAATCCATCGATGTCCTCTATTAAGCAAGGCGACCTCCCTCGTCACTATCATACATGGGAACATTTTTTTTTTTTTTTTTAAGTTCTGGCATATTTCTTTAATTAAAAAAAAAAAAAAAAAGCTCAATGACTAAACTATCACTTACTTAAGAGGCTTTTTTTTTTTTTTTTTTTTTCCCACCTGCTTAAGAGTTAGAGAACCAGCAAAATAATTTACTTTATTAAAAATTGAAAAAACAAAATGATTAGCACTGATCTCATAATAGAAATTTAAACAATTAAATTATAAAAGTAAAGAGAGAAAGGGATAATAACATAAAGATGTTTAACGTGGACGTCTTTTCATGGATTAAAAATAATAAATTTATTAATAAAGCACTTTATAAATCGACTCACATATAAATATAAATTAAAGTATACAAATAAGATAAGTTACTTAATATTTATAAATTTTATAAAATTACAACTATCTTAAATTACCATAATTATAAATAATTAAAAATTTATGAAAAAAAATAATTACATACAAAATAATAACATTTCTTAATATAAATTACTAACTTTTTCCAATAAAATTTGAGGACATCAATTATGAAAAAAATTAAGATCTCGTTTGGTTCGTAAATTCAAACTTAAAATTTTTATTCCAAATTTTATCTTTTTAAAAAATTTTTTTTTATCTTTTCTAAAAAATAACAAAAATTTTTATTAAAATTTAAAATTTTCAACTTAAAATCATTCACCAATCAACCTAAATAAGGGGTTGTTTGGTGAATAAATTTAGTTTAAGATTATTAAGTTTTAATAATAATTTTTGTTGACTTTTAAGAAAAGATAAAAAAATTTTTTAGAAAAAATAAAAAATTTTTTCAGAAAAAAATAAAAATTGAGATGAGAAAATATAATTTAGTTGAAAATGGACCATCATGTCAAACGGGCCCTAAATAAATACCATAACTAATCACTTTCTCGTCTTAAAACGACAACCAAAAGAGAAAAGAGAAAAAACGCGCGCGCCGACCACCATATCAGAAGCCCTAAATCGTTTCACCACTCTCATCTCCCTCTCTTTCAACTCCTCACAACCTCGCCGAGAACCACCACTCCAAAAGTTCCTCCGCCGTCGCCGTCCACCGTCTCGGCCGGCCTTGTCTGTCTGTCCAACGGCGGCGTTCCAACACTATCCCCGCGTACGACCTCTCTGTCCGGTGTGAGTGTTTCCTCTATTTGGTCTTCAACCGAAAGATTGCAAAACTCAGAAGAACCTAAACAAAATCCTATTCTTTGATTGAGTTGGTACTGCAGATTTCAGTATTCTTGGGTATTTGTAATGTAAATAGAGTTGGCATTGGATGGAAATTGAATTTTCCTACGAAAACAAATTTTAACTTACCTAATTTCGGTGTTTCACTAGTGAATTTGATTTAATTTGTTTCTATTAGTTTATTGTCAGTGATTCTTATTAAAATTTAGGATTTTTTAGGGGTTTTTTTTTTTTTTTTTTTTACTATTTAATATCATGTATTTTAAGCAATATCAAAAACATATTTACATTTTGCATTTTCTCAATGTTGAATCTTAATTTTAAATTCCTTCAAATGTATAGCTTATCGCTTAAAATAATAAGATAAATAGATAAGCGGGTTTATCACTAATTTCCAAGGTGTAAAGTATCATTTAAGTGGTCAAAACTATTAGTTGACCAAAGCGAACGTATAGATTTGATACGAAATTGAAATTTAGAGGTTAATGTTGAAAATATCCAATTGCATGGTAAGCTTAAAATGCAGGTTGTAAAACGGTAAATAGCTCGTTTTTATAAAGTATTTTTGGTAGTATTGTCTATATTGGGGTGGAACTGAACTTGGTAGTGTCAACGTTTCTTGGTTATATTCTCGCATTTTTTTAGCAACTAATTCTATTTTATGGATTAATAGTCACATAAGTGTCGAATAGCTGAATGAATCTTTGGTTTTTCTTAGTTGTAGGAGCTGAAAATGGGATTACCTGTGAAGCGATCAAGAAAAGCACATGACAGTGATAGCGAGTTCGATTATGATGATGATATGGAGAATGATGAGCTAAATGTAAGTCACTGTCAGATTTCTGAATTTTGTTGATTTGTTTCTAGTAGTTCTTTAATCTACAATGGTTTTTTTTTCTTGTTGATTGGAAAAAATATATATATGTACATATATATAGTCGGAACAAGAACAGGAACAAGATGACAATGACAATGATGAGTTTGACAGCGAAGCAGAGGATGAGGATGATGGTGATGGTGGTCGCCATGATGATGTTGATGATGATGAGGTGGAAGAGCTGTGGGAAGATGAACAGGAGGGAGTAGAGGAGGTTGACGAAGAAGAAGAAGACAATGGTAAAGAACGAAATCCTTTGCATGATGATGCTGAAATGGGTGAGCTTGAGAAAGAATATATGACTCTCCGTCACCAGGAGCGGTAAGACTTCTGCTGTTTGTTCCTTTAGTTTACATGGTTAGTTGCCAAGCAATTTTGAAGGCTTTTCATTTGATCGTATGAATGATAGCAGTTAGTGTCTCAATCACCCTTTCCTCTCTCTTCCATCCAGCGATATCTTAAAGAATTTGAAACACCACAAGGAAGAAGATATTCTTAAAGGGCAGGCAGTGAAAAATCAGAAGGTGTGATCTGTTGCAATCTATAATTGCTTGAGTCTTACTTTATTTAGGCATGAAATAGGTTGAATTTTCTGTATTTATAATTCCATTCACTGGTTGAATTAATCTTGTTTTCTTGACCGTATAATGAATTTAGAATCTGTTCATTATACAAATCAAGTCCCTTTATTAATATTTTAAAGATATATATATATATATATATATATATTTTTTAATGTTGAAGAAATGAAGTTAGATCCTTCATCCTTGGTAAAACCATAATATAAATGAATAATCTGTGCGGTTAAATTTTGATAGCAGAAACAGATATAAGTTCCCAGCTATGCATCATTTTTCTAAATTTTTCTTCCGTTTTTATGTTAACTGTATATGTTGACAAACTTATCACCCTTTTTCTGTCTTCTTTTGTATTCAAAAGGCTGTCTGGGACAAAACTCTCGAGCTCAGATTCTTGCTCCAGAAAGCATACTCAAGTTCAAATAGATTACCACAGGTATGTCATTTGCTGTGGCAGTTCTTCTTATTTACGTCGATTCTAGATGTATAGACAAATTTAATTGTTAACCATGTGATACTGATTGCAGGAGCCTGTCAGGTCTTCATTCTGTGATTCAGACAAGAGTGTAAACGTAGCGTATTCTGACCTAATTACGTCCTCACAGAAAACTCTAGATTCTCTGTTGGAACTACAAGAGGTACTAAAGATCATCATATACCTTGCGGTTTCTTTTCATCTGTCTTGCTTCCTTCTAATGACATGAAAATGGATGAGTGCTTGTTCTGTTTCATTAATTTTGTCACATGTTCACTTCAAGTTCTTTTTATTATTTCAGGCTTTACTTGAAAAGAACCCTTCTATTCTTCAAGCTAAAGACGGTAAGTACGATCGAAATTCATTGGTATAGGCATAGCCCATAAACATCATTCATCATAAGAATGGGCTGAAGTTGGAAAGAATTTATTGTTCTTGCTAGTTCTATTTCCTTGTATTCTTTTGCAATGTTTCAATGCTGCTATTCAATTTCACGTGTGTTTCAGATTGTGACAAGTTCCCTCTGCTATAGTTATTTCCTTATGTCAGATGTTACATCATTTATTTTTGTTTGGATTGTCGTTAACTCCATTTCCATGAGAGAAAACGTTAACAACTTTTTTTTTGTTTTGGCAAGTGCATGAATTCTCCTTATTGAAGAAAGTTTACACTTGGATATTGACATGGCTTCCTTGTTCGACATGTTTTCTCTTTCAAGGTAAACGTGAACAATCATCCAAGAATTCAGAATCTTCGAAGAGCTCTGATCTAAATAATGACAAAGAGTGGTCTCGAATATCTGAAATGCATGCAAGGTATTTGATCTTCTGGACATGCTCTTGCGTTGTTTTTAGCTAAACTTGTGCAAACGTGAAGATGATAAGTTTTAAATGGTTTATCAGATATCTCTGATTCAATAAACAGGCAATAACATGCTTTCGTGCAGTTCCCAGTTTCTTTTTCATGCAAACTTGTCTCAGTCCATCAGTGGTCGTGCTGGGAATGAATACATCACCTATTTCTTTTTATTTTATTTTTCCCCCAAGTGCACTATCGAAAACAGATTTTTGGTCATAAAAAAAATCTCAAGCCTCTTAAAACGTCCCTTAAAGATTTCATACCATGAATTATACATACAGAATTACAGTTTGAAAAATTGGTGGTCACAATTGACTTCCTATAGTGTTGACTAATAGGATCCTTCAAGTTTTTGTGTTCGGTGAAGGGGGTAGGGGTAGAAGGTGAACGTAAAATTCATTTCTGTACCATCCACATCGTGAAAATTCTTTATCGAAATAAATTTTCATGCTTAGATACTCTTGTTGATTCTCTGACAACTTCAGTTGCATGCTGCCTCGTCCCATTCTCTGTAATAATTGCACACGTGTATTTTCGGCTGAGAACTTCCATGTCCTATATTGTAGAATAGCGGCTTTCAGGAATAATTCGGTCGACAAATGGCAAAGGAAGACTCAGATGGAAACCGGTGTAGCCGCTAGTAAAGCTAAATTTAGTGCGTTAAATCAGGTATCTATGATCGAAGTTATAACCGTGCTGCACTGCTAGAGGTACAACGTGGATCACTTTTTCCTTTTGTACTTGCAGCTTACTAGTGAACAAGTTGCATCTTATATGAGAGATCCAAGTAGAATGATCAAGCAGATGCAGCTAAGAAGATCCATGGTTGGTGTATTTGGGGCGGTAAGGCTATTGGTCTTCTTTTTATGTTGACTTAAAGAATACCGGGAATTTTATAGTACCGCCAACATATGAGCACGTATAGGCTCGCAAACAATTACAGTACTTTGACCTAGTATTTATCTAAGCTTTTCTTACCTTGTTTCTCTACTTCTTACTGATGTCAGGTTCCTAATGCGGAAACTAATCCAAAGGGAGAGGTAATTCTATGTCTTTGGACGTACATACCTGAGTTAATTAAGCATTACTAAGTTACTGACTCTAAAGCATGTTTCTGAAACTGGTAGTTTTTATGTCAAATTCAGTGCAAACCAAATTCAAATAAAATTTCTTTGCATTGTTGAACTCATATTTTCTGTTGCCACAAATTAATCATGTCCTTTATTTTGTAACAAATAATGTGATGGTGATGCTCAAAATTTAATAATCCTTGTAGGAAGCCCAATCTAGTGGCGGGGCCCAAGCTGATGGTGACCCTGAGCTTTTAGATGATTCTGAGTTTTACCAGCAATTACTCAAGGAGTTTTTTGAGTCAATTGACCCGACATCTGTTGGTAAAATCTTTTTCATCTCATTTTGTTTTAATTTCTTGTTTTACTCAATCTTTAAAACTTTTTATAGTTCGGAGACGTATAATAGTAATCTGGCTTGTGCAAAGTTGTAATGGCCTTGGCTGTATACGCTTTGGCATGTGGGAGATTCCTAGGAATCCAGGTTAATAAGATGCTTTCTAGCAAAGGCTGGAAAGACTTGGTTGTTGAGTGATTTTCCATATCCGGCGAAAAAAAATTAACCGCATCACATCAATTTCACTGTAGGAAGTATTATGATTAGCTGTTATTTTCTCCCTGAAAGTGGGCTTGCTGCTTTATTTCAACTGGCATAGTATTACATGATCTTGATCTTTCTGTATTTCAACCGCCTACAGAGACGGCCTTCTATGCAGTGAAAAGGTTTCAAACGAAGAAAAGAAAGGTTGTCGATAGACGTGCCTCAAAGGGTCGCAAGATAAGGTATTAACAATTTAATTGTTTCCTGTCTTTAACACTATGGTTGGTTGGTGGTAGCGAGACAAAATAGGATGGGTATTAAATAAGATGAGAGACAGAAAATGAGAATGAAAGAAATAAAAGGAGGGAGAGAAAATGAGTTGGTGGATAATTTACTATTATACCTACTTATATATTTTAATTTGAGAATGTGGTCACAAAAATGATTAATCTATCTTGTTAGTTTTAAGAGCAATGGGATTCAATCCCGTCGGGTTGAATCCTGGCTACTAACAAAATGGTGGGTAGAACCCACTTGCCAGGCATGAGTAATGGAGATTCAACCCGACGTGGTTGAAATTCTATTCTTCGAAGATTAAATGGCTTTCCCTTCTAATTTCTCATCCTCCTTTTCTCTCATACCGAACAACTCGTTTTTCCATTTTCTTTCCAAATTCTCTCCGCCTTCCTTCCCCTCCACTTTTCATCCCTACCAAACGTAAATGTTAGTTGCTAATATGTTATTTCGGAATCTTGGTGCAATATATATATATATATATTAAGTAGAAGTTTGCCTAATTATCCTGTGTTATAACTTGTGCTGTTTCAGGTATCACGTTCATGAAAAGATAGTGAACTTTAAGACCCCTTTGCCGGCATATATTCCTCCGATGGCTCCGAAATTATTCGAGAACTTGTTTGGATTGAAGACCCAGAAGTCACCTTCTGCACAATAGTGGTGCTTCAGCTTCTGGATAGTTTTGTTAGCTGTGGGAGTCGAGCTTACAGGCTCTGAAAAATTTTGTAATATTAGTTATAATTGTTTGGAATATTAGCTTTAAAAATTATACTTATTTATTATATAAATTTGCAGAGATTTTTATAACAAGAGCGAAGATTTCTTTCTGGTAGGAAGTGTCCATTTATTGTAGGTCAGAATGAGAAGTTAAATCCAAACTGTTGAATTTGTCAAATTTACGCGCGTGTGCGTATATGTTTAAAGAAATTAGGCCTCACTTTTGGACGTGTATTGAGCAAATTTAGGGTTTGTTTAGTTTCTCGTTTCGACTCTAATTAAATTATATTTTTTTAATTATTATTTTTTAAAAAAGTTAATTAAAATTAGAATTAATTTTTGAAAAGTCAATTAATTCTAATTTAAAATTTTTATCTTCAAATTGACAAATCAAACATGCATTTACTATTTTCTACCCTTAAATCACTTCCTTGGTCCATTGATGATCGACTATGGTCATCGATGGACTTAATGTCCAAATTCAACAGATTTTGATTATATTTTAACAAAAAAAATTTTGTACACAAAAATCATATTAACATTTTTTGTACAATTTCAGGTCAATAGAATTTTTTTTTTTTTTTTTTAAATAGATGAATAGATCAAGTAATGTTGGAGAGGGCGCGGCAAGGAGATCGCAAGGGGTGGTGGATAGTTGTAGCCCTGAGAAATTGAATCTAGCGGCAGGGAGATCGTGAGGCCAGCGAGGAGACCTCGTCCGGCGAAAATGGATCTTGAGCTGCAGAGCTGCAGGAGAAGAGAGAGCGAGGAGACATTCCTCTAAATTTATCAAGTGATGTATAAAAAGGGCAAAGATCATTATGTCCTTTTTATGCTAATACTAATTGAAAAGCACGTACTGTGTATCAAGTATGTTGAATTTTTTTGCACGTGAATGCAAATTTTTTTTAAAACAGTTTTTTTTCCCTCCATTTATTATTGCTCTAAGAATTTAGGCTTTGTTTGTTAACAAAGTTTAACTCCAACTAAACTGTACTTTTTCATCTTAATTTTTGTCTTTTTTTGACCATCAATAAAATTTATAACTACTTTTTAAAAAGTTAACTCAACTCAAACTTAAAAATTTCATCATAACTCAAACTCAACTCATTCATCAAACGGACCCTAGGTTGGTAACAAAAATTTTCAGTTAAAAAAAACATTTCAGAAAAGATATATGTTAGTGGGCAAATTAGATAATAAATTGTTTAGATTTTATGACCAACATTCCTGAACTTTTTTAATTTGAAAATTCAATACATTTAAAAAAAGATATATGTTAGTGGGCAAATAAGATAACAAATTGTTTAGATTTTTTGACCGACATTCCTGAACTTTTTAAATTTGAAAATTCAATCCTTAAATTGTTTTTCTTGGAAAAAAAAAAAAACCTAAACTCATAATTTTTCACACTACAAATCTTTTTTGCTTAAATTTGTTAAAATATGAACGGTTTTTTATACGTTGTTTGCACGTGATTCCCTGGAAAGAAAAATGAATCTTATGGGAGAATATGTGGAAGGTGTCTTTACTTGAGCTTTCCCATGGTTGCCCATTAGCAATAGAAGGAAAATTTTAATGAGAATTAGTTTATAGAGGTGTTCACCGAATCCGTTAACCCATTCAATCCAATCCAATTCAATCCTGCTTGAAAAACTAATGGATTGGTTAGGGATTAGGATTTTCTTAATCCGAATGTTATGGATTGGATTATGGATTTAAGATTTCTCAATTCGTGTAATCTGCATTCCGAACTATATATATATTTTTTATGAATACATATTTATTTTTTCTCTAAAAAAATTTAACAAATATGTACATGTTAAGGTCTGAGACTGAGATTGTCTAAAGTATTCTCCAAGATTTGTAATTGTAAGCACTTATTCATCTATTTGTGTGGTAACTTATCTTGTTTGTTGTTTTTCACTTTTTTGTAGAGAAATCAAGCATTACTTTAGAAATTGTGGACGTTGAATTATTTTGATGTAGTATTGGCTAAATTGATGAGTATGATTGTATGAACATTTTATTTTGAGTTTAATCCATATTTAGTTGTTATTATATACTGTAATGTTATAATTTAACTAATGATTGAAGACTTAAAGTTAATTGTGTTATATTTTTATTGAACTATTTCGTGTTTAAGCATGATTTTTTTATATTTTAGTTCCTAGATTTTTCAGATTGAATCCATGAGTACGATCCATGTAATTTAAGGTTTACAGATTAGATTGGAAGTTTCACGTTTCTCAATCCGAATATCATGGATTGGATTATGGATTGAGATTCGGATTAAGGCCTAATCTATGTAAACTGATATGTGAACACTCCTATTAGTTTATATTAATAGATGACGATTTGAAGGAAAAGGGTATTTAAGAGAATAATTCTCAGTAATAATGTTAGGCGGATATTTTCCGTCAAACTGAGGAACAAAATTGGACAGAGGGGAGACATTGAATTGTTTTAAAAATACAAGTGTAAAGCATGTGTTATGCACATGCATGACAAATTTGAAAAAATTTATGTAAGTAGGAAAAAAATTAAAATAATAAGTAAAAAAAAACATAAAAAGACCAAAGAAAAAGGCAAGAAAAAAAAAACCAAAAAGATTAAAGGATTAAAATAAAAGAAATTATCAACATGAAAAATGACTAAAATTAAAAAAATTAAACCCAAAAAACGAAAAAAAAAAAAAAAAGGATTAAAATGAAAAAAATTTCTGGGACCAAGCGGAGCACCAAAAACTAAATATAGAAGTAAAAAAAGGACCAAAACTAAAAAAAAATTGATGCAAAAAGAAATTAAAAAAAGAACAAAGTGAAAAAAAAAAAAAATTAGTCCGAAAAGAAAATTAAAAAAAAGTACTAAAATAAAAAAAAATTTGTGCAATGCATATATTTGAGAAAAATTATCTAAATAAAGAAAACTATAAGAAAAAAGTAAGATTATATGGAAGAATAACATAAATTTAACATCTCTGTATATTTTTATTTATTATAATATTAAAATTAATAATTTTATTATTTATAAAATTAAAAATAAAAAATTAAAAAAATAGGCCAAAAGAGGGAGAGGGAAAAAAAAAAAAAGAAAACGAAAATTATACTAAAGAGGGAGGGGTGTTTGGTGTTCATTTCAACTCCAACTCATTTCAAACTTTTTTTTGTCTTTTTCCCAAAAAGTTTTTTGTCTTTTCTAAAAATTCAAAAAAATTTACTATTACAACTAAAATATTTCAACTCAAACTAACACACCAAACACCCTAAAAAAACTCCAACTCTCTCTCTCTATCCCTCCCTTGCAGAGTTGCAGCCTTGCGTGTGTCAGACAAAACCCAAAAAAAAAAAATTGCACCCCTCTCTCTCTCTCGCTCTCCCTTCCTTGTCGGTTGTCCCTTCCTGAGCGTTCTCTCCCTCCTCAAAGCACGCGTTCCAACTAACACGCGGGTTTTGGACGAAAGCTTTTTATTATTAGGGGATATGTTTATGTTTAGTTCACCTTTGAAAGATAAAATTTTTAATTTGAGATTGATTATATTTTTAAAATTTAATTATAAATTTTATTGATTTTTTAAATAAAGATAAGATTTGATATGAATAAGTATAATTTAATTTATGTTAAACTTAAATGTCAAACGAAGTTAGGGTTTGTTTGGTGAATTAGTCTGAGTTGGAAATTTTAAATTTTAATAGTAAATTTGTGTTGACTTTTCAGAAAAGACAAATTTTTTCAGAAAAGACAAAAAACTTTTTCAAAAAAAAATAAAAACTGATATGAAAATTTTAAGTTTGAAATGTGGAACCAAACGAAACCTAAGATTGTGGAGCTTCTTTTTTGTTGTTTATCTTTTTTATCATGTATTTTGGTTAAAAAAAAAAAAAGAAGAAGCAAACCATATCTTTAAAATTTTATATTTTTACACTATTATTCAGGTTTAATATTTGAATTTATATAATTTATTAGTCAACACTTAATTTTAACAAAAATAACCAAAATATCCATAAAAAGTAAAATTTTAGTTTTTTCCTTGTTATAAAGTATGTTTTGTTTTCACTCAAAAAATTGTATTTTTTAAGTTATGCATCTTTACACAATTATGCTATGTTTGGTAAGGTGGAAAAGAGAAATGAAGGAAGCGAGTTGAGAGAAAAATAGATGAAAATTGATTGAGTTGATTGTTTGATAAAAAGAAAAAAAGAAGGGAAAGAAAAATAAGATGGAAAAATATTGTAATTTGATTCACTTTTTTATTCCTTCTAAAAATATAACGAAAACTAAAATCTATACAACAACTATTAAAATTACTTTTTGTAGATATTTTAAAAGTAAATTAATATATATGTAAATAAATAAAATACTAATTACATGATTTATCAACAGAATGTATAGATTTGTGTGTTAAAGTTAACAATCTAAAATGCATGATTAAAGATAGGGTACGTTTTCTGAATAAAAGCAAAACTCAAGATATAACAAGATAAATAACTAAAATTTTTCTTTTTAAGGCTGTTTTGGGTTTTTTTTAAAATCAAAATTATGTATTGATTGATAAAAAATATATATTTATATATTAAATGGAATCTGATTGTGTAAAAATACCTTACGTTTTGATGACATGTCCATTTTTCAAAATTATAAAAGTTTTACAAAAAAAAAGTTTGTATCAACTTTTTCTATCGTTCTCTCATTTTGAAAAAAGAAAAAGAATCTTTTTAAAATCTTTTCACAATGTACTATTCTTAAAATCATTTTTTTCTCATTCCAAACAACTTTTTGTTTTTAAAAACAAAATTTTTTACCCATTAAACACTATCTTATTCTCAAAATGAGAATATTTTCTCTATAAAATAAGAAAATTTTCATTGTGAAAATAGACACACGATCTAAACAAAGCTATAAAAGTTAAAAATATGCAGTAACTTTTTAAATAAAAACAAAAAAAGGAATAAAAATGAAAATAATCATTTTTTGATATTAGTATTATTATATCGAGGGATCAAATTGTCAGCTTCTAAAAAAAAGAAAAAAGGAAAAAACTCACATTAAACTTTAGAGTAATTGGTCTGAATGGTCCATGAACGTTTTAGTATATAACGATTTGATCTCCGTTTTTTTAATTTTAGTCGTAATGACCATAAACTCATATTTTCTTGACAATTAACATCATTTTCGTCTGATTCCGTTAAAAACCTCATGGAATGGTCACGTGAGAAGCATGTTTCATGCTTTAGAAGGACATTTCAATAATTTCGTATGTAAGTTGAAAGTGAGGCTAAATTTAAATTTAAAGGTTTTCATCGTGGGTATTTAATATTTTCTGAAGTTGGGGATTTGGAACTCCATTCCCATGGAGAAAGATGCTCTGCCCTATGTAGATGCAAGAATCCAAGACCGTGCAAGATGTTCACTTCATAGACTGACATGAATCCGGACAGGAGGTTTTACAGATGTCAGCTATTAGGGGCAAGTCTTTGTTTTTGTTCTTGTTGGCTGCGAAAAAGGGGCTGAAATGATGGGTTTACTGGTGGAAATTTTGCATTTGGTAATGTGGGTTTGTTTTTTTTTTTTTTTTTTTTTTTTTGGAATAGCAGTATTTTATTAGGCAGAAGTTTCGATAGAAACGACATTAGAGACTACAAAAGGAGTCTCATGAATCCAAACCTTGGTACAATTAGAGGTAAAACCAAACTTAGCTAAAAGGTGAGCTACATGATTGGCACCACGACGAATGTGATTCACACCTGTACTCTTCAACTGGACAAGCAATTGCCTCACATCTTCCATAATCGGACTTTCCTCAGTGAGATTCTGATCCTCCATAATAACTGAAACGACAATTATTGCATCAGTTTCCACCTCAATGAGAACACTCTCCAATTCCTTTGCAAGCAACAACCCTTCACGGAGAGCAAAACATTCAGCCAAAAAAAGGAGAAAACGTCCCCTCTAAGGTTTTTGCCATAGCTCCTACTATGATCCCTTTCTCATCTCGAATAACAACACCTATGCCAATGTGGTCCGATCCTGGGGAAACCGAAGCATCAACATTTAGCTTATAGTGACCTGGTCGAGGGGGTAACCAAACATCAGAACTTATAGCTTGTTGTCGAGTCGAAACCTGATTCATGGCCTACCATTCACCAAAACTAGCAATACCTAAATCAAGAATTGTAAACGGGTCTCCATCCTCCCCCCCATGAATAACCTTATTTCTCTCACCCCATAATTTCCAGGCTATCCAACACACCAAAGCAAAATCTTCCGTTGAAAGCTCTAACTGCACACATTTCAAAAAATCTGCAAAGGGGACCTCCCTCCTATTCTCCACCACTTCCCAAAACCGTGAGAGCTTCCATATTGCTAGAAACGTCGAACAATCGAGGAGAGCATGTGATATGGATTCCATCTTCCCTTTACATCTCGGGCACACATCATCACAATTGATTCCTCTATAGCGAAGTGAAGTCATCGTTGGGAGGATCTCATTGAAAGCACGCCATACAAACAACCGGACCTTAGGTGGAATTGGAAGACTCCACATTTTCCTCCACCATGTGATATCCAAGTTGCCATTGGAGGAAGATTCCACACATCTAGACTCCATAATGGCCCTATACCCCGATCGAACCTTATAAAGACCTCTGTGATCAAAATGCCAGGCCCATCTGTCCCCTCCCTCTCCACTACCAAGAGGAATTCCTCGAATGAGCTTTTGATCAATCGGCCAAAGTATATTTCCAATCTTACTCATATCCCAAGCGCGGCGCCCTTCCATCATCAAATCAGCCACCCTCACCGTCTCCCCTCCAACTGGCATATTAGTAATCACACGGAATGAGGATGGTCTAGGAATCCAAGGATCAATAAAAACCCGAGTAGATAACCCATACCTAATGCGCCGACGAAGACCAAGTTTAATAACGTTTCGTCCCCCATAGAATACTCCTCCAAAGATACAACACACCACCCCTAGCTTCAGCCTCAAGAAAATTAGCATCTTTAAAATACTTATCTTTTAAGACTTGAGCAACTAGAGAGTCTGGGCTTTGTAAAATTCTCCAAGACTGTTTCGTCACCATCGCTTGATTAAAAGCAGAAACATCCCGAAACCCCAAACCACCTTCCTCCTTCCTCCTACATAGCCTATCCCACCTCCACCAATGAAGTTTCTTCGACTCACCCACATCCCCCCACCAAAATCTCGCCATCATAGCCTGGATATCTTCACACAAGGCCATTGGAAGACGAAAGACACTCATTGTATACGTGGGAACCGCTTGTGCCACCGTCTTGATAAGAAGTTCCCTGCCACCTATAGAGAATAGTTTTCCACGCCATACCTGCATTTTCTTCCATACTCTCTCCTTGATCATTTTAAAAGCATCTCTTTTACCCCTCCCCACCAAAGTAGGGAGACCCAGATATTTATCATGTGGTTGTGATTGCTCCAAGCCCAATAACCGGAGAATAGAAGTTCGGAGTTCATCCCGAACATTCTTGCTGAAGGTGATGGCCGATTTCTGCATATTGATAGACTGCCCTGATACCCTTTCGTAGGTTGCTAGAATCTCTCTAATTCGCAAACATTCGTCAAGAGAAGCTCTGCAAAACACGAGACTATCATCTGCAAAAAGGAGATGACTAACCTTGGGTCCATTGTGCGAGCATGAAAATCCAGAAATATAGGAATCCCTTTCGGCAGTCAAAAGAAGACTCGAAAGACCTTCAGCACATAATAAAAATAAATAGGAAGAGAGAGGACATCCCTGCCGCAAGCCACGGGAGGGTACTAATTCTCCGCAAGGTTCCCCATTAACCATGAAAGACAGAGTAGACGTAGTGACACAATCCTCTACCGCTCTAATCCATACATCCGGAAACTCCATCTTCCGCATCACCTCAAAAAGGAACGGCCATTCTATACGATCATATGCTTTGCTCATATCTAGCTTCAGTGCCAACCATCCTTTTCCACCTTTACGGATCTTACTTAGTGAGTGCATGAGTTCAAAAGCTACTATGACATTGTCCATAATTAAACGACCTGGAACAAAAGCACTTTGATTGGCTGAGATAACAGATGGTAAAATATTCTTTAAACGGGAAGCAAGGACCTTGGTGACAATCTTGTAGACAATATTGCAGAGGCTAATAGGTCGAAAATCCCCCATCTTCCTAGGATTAGTCACCTTATGAATAAGAGCAACATTAGTGTTATTAAAAGGCCGGATAGAATGCTTGCCTTCAAGGACACCAATACAGACTCGAGCAATCTCTGGCCCTAACACCGGCCAATTTTTCTGGAAGAAGATAGCATGAAATCCATCAAGATCCGGAGCCTTAGTAGGACCCATCTCAAAAACTGCGCGCCTGATCTCTTCTACAGCATAAGGAGCCATGAGAGAATCTCTCATCGCTCTAGTAATCCTCTCATCTATACAATTAACCACCAACTCTACATCGGCCGATTGAGGCCTAGAGGATGAAAAAATATCCGAAAAGTAATTGGTAATAACTTCCTTTATCTCCTTATCGTCTTCACACCAACGACCCTCCTTGTCTTCCAAACCCAAGATCTTGCTCTTTTTCTTCCTAGAAGAAGCTTTAGAATGAAAGAATTTAGTGTTCCTGTCCCCATTTTTAAGCCATTCCACCCTAGATCTTTGACGCCAATATTCTTCCTCCCATCCCAGCACTTTATCAAGCTCCTTCTTTGCCTCATGGATTTTGTTCATCGACTCATCATCACGGGGGCCGTTATGCAATGTTTCCACCAAATGCTGAAGTTGAGATACTCTCCTCGGAATATTGCCAAACTCGTTCATACCCCAACTTTTAAGTGCTCCAGCACACGACCTCAACCCAGTTGTCAAACGGTTAGGAGAGCCATCTAGATGTAGATTCTGTCATAGATCCTCAACAATCTTAGAGCAGTCCTCATGTTTAACCCATAACGGCTCAAAACGAAAACTACGCAATTTCCTTTGACTAGCCTTCTTCCTTTTCGGCACAAGTTGGAGTAGTATAGCCCTATGATCGGACCCCCAGAAATCCAGCACTACCACCTTTGATCTTCTAAACTGAAGTTGCCTGCTAGTATTAGCCACAAATCGGTCAAGGCGAACTTGGATATTTGCACTCCCACTCCGTCGATTATCCCATGTAAATTTAGGACTAACATAGCCCATATCTGTCAGGTCACACCAATCTAGCGTCTCCCTAAATAGTAGCATGTCACT
The DNA here is from genome assembly GCA_025413485.1 of Ficus microcarpa. Taxonomy (NCBI): domain Eukaryota; kingdom Viridiplantae; phylum Streptophyta; class Magnoliopsida; order Rosales; family Moraceae; genus Ficus; species Ficus microcarpa. The sequence continues at coordinate 25,008,436 of CM046383.1, read as the reverse complement.
AAGGGATCTCTTGCCGCCGCCCTCAGCTTCTGACGGATTCAAAATCTCATTAAAATCACCGCCGCAAATCCATGGTACATCCAGATTAGTCCGTAACCGCTTTGACAATTCCCACACCTGCTGTCGAGCTTTCTTTTTAGGTGGTCCGTATAACCCCGTGAACTGTCACTTATCCCCAAATTCAGAAGTAACATCAACATCAATATGGGAGCACGAGTAACTTCGTAAACTAACCTGCCACGCATCCCTCCAGAGTAATGCAAGTCCGCCACTTCGACCCACGCTGTTTACAACAATCATACCATCAAAACCAAGCCTTCTCTTCAGATTAACCGCCTTTTGTCTATACAACCTGGTTTCCGAAAGGAAAACCTGGTTTCCGTAATGTGGGTTTCTTGATTAGGGTGATGAATGAAAAAAAAAAAAAAAAAAAAAAAAAGGTCGGGTTGATGAGATTTGGGCTTTTTCACATTTGGGTTGCTAAAGTAATTTTAGGTACTATTTGCTGTGTAAGTGTGAATAAACTTGGGGGGAAAAAAAAAAGAAAAAAAAAGAAAAAAAAAAAAGAAAGGGGACAATTCGAATAATGTGGGGATGCGGGTTGTTTTTGTTTGTTTGACAAAAGAGACAATTTAAAAAAAAAAAAGTGAAAAAGCCAAAATTGGTATAAAATTTTTTTTATCATATTATTAAATTTATTTATTGATTTATAGTTATTAGCATTCATTAGGTTTAAGGATGTTCTTGCTTTATTTATTGATTTATAGTTATTAGCATTCATTAGCATTCATTGGAAAGATCTTGTCATGTGTGAAAGATCAAAGATGATATTACCTGATTGACTGAAAAAGGTTAATGATTTGAAAGCTCAAGTTGTTGAAATTGAAATAGAGGGCTGTGAAAGGAAGCAATATCTTGAGAATCAATTGAAGACAATGCAAATTCTCATCGATAAAAGATGAGGATTATCGTGGAAGCTGATTGGCTTGGACATCTATATGTTGTTGGTCTGTTTCGTTTGTAGTGAAAAGTAGTTTTGAGGCTGGTTAGGAAAAGTTGGTTAGATGGTATCTTGCTAATATCTGTTTTGAGAAAAAGTTCGTAAAAATTGATAACAAACACAGCTTGTATGTTGTTTATATGAAAACATTATGGTTATGCTGTTGTAAGAGTATTGGTGTTAATATGATCAACGTTTGACTTTATATTTGTGTCTTTTTTTTTTTTTTTTTTTTTTTTTTTTTTTTGTAATTAAACGAAAATGACAGTTAATAAAAAAGAGAGAGAGAGAGAGAAATGATCATTTAAATCACAATAACAGAGACATAAACAAAGCATGTCATAATCATTCATCTGTTTGAGTAAACCAAAAGATTACATGTTCAATCCACTATTAATCAACAAAAAAACTTGCACCTGTGGTATCAAGAAAGCCGGCAAACAACTTGTACAATTTTTGTAAGTTTCAGGGCTTTTGCCGTGGGATGGGTCACGGGTATGTGTTTGATAGGCTGGAACAAGCTCTAATGAGTTTTGAGTTATGGATTTTTGTATTGGTCAGAATCCTGAACTTCATCACGCTCCCTGCTATCGATTCCGATCCTAGGCGCCAGAATCTGGCTGAGCAAGCAAGATGACAAAGTTTGGAAGAAGTACCGATCATTATCCCCGAGTCTCCCCTCTCCCCCCCAACCATGGCAACTCTATCCTACATTCTAATATAGTGGAAGTGTTAAACTCGTTGATTCTAATTAGAATACTGAAAATCACACAAATCTATTGAAAGAACTCTAAAAATGATTTTACTAATAAAATAACAATGAAGGCTGTATATCGAAAACTAGCATCCTAATCATATTCTAATTTGAAGTGCTAGTAAAAGATAACTCCGTAGAACAAAAACTTCCTAAAATAATTCTAAAATAATTCAACTAAAAATAATCTACTAGAAATCTCTTACATATAAATGCAATATATATATATATATATATATATATATTTAAAAGAGCTGATGGCTCTTTTGGTTTTTGTCTGTCACATGACAATCACGTAATTGTCACGTGGTGGTCACATCATCGCTATGTGGATTTATTTATTTATTTTGCTTTTTATTTTGCTTTGTTTATCTATTCTACACGTGCGAAGCGCATGTCATACAACCAGTTTAAATAAAAAAGAAATATCTATAATTGTCTTAAATAACTTTAAAACTCCAACAGATAAATATAAAAATCCTAATTAACTATTCGACTGCATCATTCTTTCCGGGGTGAAGAAGATTCGTCCTCGAATCAACACTGACTTGCAGTGCATAGATCTTGTCTTGACTTCCCAGTTGCTAGAGGGCATCCTGATAGTGTAAAGGACAAACTCAACGCACTGAACAACTTGCACAACTGCTTAAAATTTGGCATCCTAGGGCCCCGGTGATTTTCGCTAAAGTAATCGATTGGGTGACCTTGTTGGTTGAGAATGACACCACTGCCTATCTTGGATGCGCCGAAATGAAGCTCAAAAGTACAAGTAAAATGGAGGTAGTGATGAGTTTATCCTTCAAAGATTTTTTATCTTTAAGTATTTGAAATGCACGTGCAAAGCGTGTACGTAATGAACAAACAAAGTAAAACAAAATAAAATAAAAAATTAATAAAAATTAATGTTTCTTTAAAATTATCACGTGATGGGTTTAGGACCTGCCTATAAAAATTAATGTTTTTTAATTTTTAAAAATATTTGATTTAAAAATACCGCTCGGGACTTGCCACGTGGCAACATAGGAGGAAAGTAAATAAGGGTATTAGATTTTTTAGTTTTCGTTAACTTGTTTTTACTTTTTATTTTAAGATGTAGTGGATTGATTCAAAAGCAGGAAGTAAAGCAAATTAGAGAGATGTTGACAAGATAATGATGGATTGATCAAGTAAATATGCACTATTTATTGGACAAGCAAGTTAGTTTGTTATTAAATAAGCAAGCATTAGCAAATCAGTTATTGTTAGGATTCAAAACAGACGGGGAGTCTAGTCACACATTGGATAAAAATAAACAGTGGGAGAGTTTTAAACTCAGATGAGGAGTCAAACCTTTGTTTTTCTTATTGTTATTATTTTCTCATTATATTTCGATGATAATGACTCCAAGTCAAGTAGATAGCATGGTAGATTTAGGAGGATACTTGATATTATTATAAAAGGCGGAAAACTCGTTTGTCATTCTAAACTTAATATTTTTGAGACATAGAAGGATTTTAATACGATTTCGTCTCTAAGAGCATAATTGATGTTGATCGTCTCAAATGGGTAGTTATATTTAAGTACAAGAGTAATTAAAGTGCGTTTCTCATCAAGCACAAAGATTAAGCTAAACTTTAAAGAATTTTTAAATTAATAGTTTTTTTCGTTAACTTGTTCAGCTTTTTCAGTGAATTGATTCAAAAGAAGTATGTCAAACAAAAGGAAGAGATGTTGACAAGATAAGATGGATTTATCAAGTGAATACTTCAGCTATTATTAATTGAATAAGCAATCTGTTAGTAAACAAGCGAGTGCAACTAAGTTAGTTAGCTTGCGTTTAATTTGCTAATTGAAGATGGAATTTTTAAATTGGAGTTAGTTGATTTTTTAAAAATTAGTTATAAATTTTATTGACTTTTCAGTAAAAAAAAATTAAGATGAAAAAATGTAGTTTAGTTGGAATTAAATTTAAATTTCAAATAAAACCTTAGTTAGAATTTTGATAAAACAAAAAAGGAGTCTAGTTTAAGTATTCTATTTTGACTTTAATTAAAATTTAACGTAATAAATGATGATTTGTTGATCGATGATAAACAATCAATTTGAAGAAAAACATTGAATTAAAAGCAAACACAATTAAATCAGCATGCCTTGTCGACGAGTTGCTTATTTTCAAAGCTATTTCTTGTTTGTTCCTTAAACTAATATAATATAAAATAATATTATTTTGCATGTTTATACAGGACAAATTTACTTAGATTTTTTTTTTTCGTACTTGTCAATATCTAAAAGATTGTTGTTAATGCATTAAAAAAAAAAAAACGAATCTTGAAGGTATTCAAGATAAAAATTCAGGCTCTGTTTGGCATTTAATATCAAACTAAAATTTTCATTTCAGTTTTTATCTTTTTTTGAAAAATTTTTTTGTCTTTTTTGAAATTTTTTTTTGTCTTTTCTGAAAAATCAATAAAAATTACTATTAAAACTTAAAATTTCTAAGTCAAACTCATTCATCAAACGGACCCTAACTCCATGAGACCCGAACAACCAAAGAAAGTCGTTAGCATTGTCTCCACAAGATCCAAATAACCGAAGAAAGTTTTTTGTTTTTTGTTTTTTGTTTTTTTTTTAAGGGAAAAATAATACCTTCTGATTCTTTGAAGTCTAGATGTTGATAGTTAATATTTAATTGGAGTCGTCAAACCTTTATTTAATAGTAGAGAAAAATAGAACAAATTCAAAAGAAAATATTGAATGATTAATCTTCTATTCTATTTTTTTAAAAACTCTTTAATTAAAAAGGAAAAGTTGTGAAAAGGAGTTATGAAAATGAAAATAAATTATTTACTTCTATAAAGTGTATTTTATTCTATCATTATATAGTAGTAATTAAGACTAGATTTGTAGTTTTAAAGAAAGTAATTAATTGTAAATTATAAGATAAAATTTTAAATATAATAAAATATCATAATGCATGCATAAATATCATCGTTTAAATATCAAACAAAATCCTTCTACTTCCTCCTCTTCTCTCTTTTCTCTCTAACATGAAAGTGCATGTATAAATTTGTTATTAAAAATTAATTACAAATATGTTAGTTATTAAAAAAGTTAAGTATTTTCTAGAAAATATAAGGATTTACCAGAAAATATATATTATAATTTATTATCTTTTAAAAAACTTCCTATATGTATATTTTAGTATAGCTACAAATTTTAAAACTTTCATATAAAATATATTATATGCACGTAAACCTAAATTTTAAATATTTTGTTTTCGGATACTCAACACTGATGTCCCCTAGACTTATTAGCCTTTGATAACTTGCTTTTCAAACTTTTAATTTAAGTAATTTACCCTCTGAACTTATTAAATTATTACAATATACATTTTTTAATTAATTTTACATTAAATTAAAGATTCGAAATTAGAAAATTGCATTAGGGTTTGTATTACATTTGAAAACTTATAATTGAAAATGGATTTTTCCAGCATCACATGAGACTTATTTGGATTTTTCATAATCAAATTAATAGAAAATTAATTTATAGAGGGTTCATTGTTACAATTTAGCTAGTTTATGAGTTAAATTGTTAAAATTAAAATTTAAAGAATAAATTATCAAAAAGTGATAAGTTTAAGGGATATCAATACTAAATATCTTTTTGTTTTGTCCCTCGAAACTCCGAAAATTTGTAAATGTACCCCGTACATGAACCTTTTTTTTTTTTTTTTTTTTTTTTTTTTTTTTTTTTTTTTTTTTTAACATACTCTCTCCCTTGTTCTTTTCTTCTTTCCCCTCTTTGTCTCTCTCCTCACGGGAGCACAATTCTGTCCTTGGCTTGACGACTGAGCGTTCCACTGAATACAAGGCCAATTTCTGCAGCGAGACTTTTTGGAGCAAAAGGAGAAATTTTGAGGTTAGTGTTTTCTCTTCTTCAATTGCCTTCTTGAGAAATCTGCCAATTGAATGGGTGTTTCCTTCTCGATTTCAATTCGAACTGTGATGTATCTCTAAAACAAAGCCCTAAAATCCCCAAATTTTATAGAACTGAGGCCTAATTAATAGGATTTGAAAAAAAAAAAAAACTTAATTAATATGATCAATTTCTGTAACTTTGAGAATTTTTAAATGGATAATTAGCGGCGTCATGCCTCCAAAGTTTTGAAGCTTTTTATCCAAAAATTTGCAATTTGAATGTAGCAAAATGGGCTCCTACGAGCGTAAAATTTCATGAGGGCATGTTTGATTTTGTTCGAAAACAGGCTAACTCACTGTAATCTGTTTGTCAGTGGTGTAAAACTTACCGACCCAAACAAGAGATTAAATTAATAATTCATCAAATAACATGCTAAGAACAATTTAACTAGGTTTAGATTTAGATTTTACAATTGTTGTTATATATAGTGGTTTAAGTCTGTCTCTGTTTATGTATGTATTCATGTACGGATGGATGGATGGATGTATGTATGTGATGTGCCGTGGTTGGTGTGTTTTTGTAGTATTACTTTCTATTGCCGTCAATTTAGGTCAGCTTTGTCTTAAGAGTTCCCTGGAAAAATGGTAACTTTGGTAGTTACATTATATTTATATTTGTTCTAACCGATTAATTATAATGATTTGGACTAGTTTATTTTGTGTTCTGCTACCATTCTTGTTCCGTTTCCTTTTGTGCCAATGATTGTCACCGCGAAGTCCTTCTATTGCCTTTAAATTGTTCAGCTAATGTTGAAGTTGCAACACTTTTTTTTCTTCCATTGATTGCTGACATTGCTTTTCATGTTATATCAGTTCAGGTTTTCTGAATTGGTGCATAGTTATACGATTGAGTCTTTTGAAATCTTTTTAAGTAAGATAAATAATGTCTGGAAGGAATCGTGGCCCTCCTCTTCCAATGAAAGGCGTTTCTCATGTTGATCTACCACTGACAGTCCATGAACCTCCATTTGGAGGAGGGTTTGGTTCAATGCCCCATCCTGCATTATACGAGGAAATGAGAGAATCCCAGTTCGGGATCGGTCCTAGACCCCTCCCTCCACATCCGGCTATAATTGAAGAACATCTTGCAGCTCAACATCAAGAAATTCAAGTTCTTCTCGTTGATAACCAGCGGCTTGCTGCAACTCATGTTGCTCTTAAGCAGGAACTGGAAGCTTCCCAGCATGAGTTGCAACGCATGGCTCACTATGCAGATTCAGTGCGGGCAGAGAAGGATGCGCAAATTAGAGATATGTATGAAAAGTCTGTTCGTTTGGAAGTGGATGTTCGTGGGGTGGAAGCAAAGCGGGCTGAGCTTCATCAAGTTCATTCTGATATTAAGGAGCTCACTGCTGCAAGGCAGGAGCTTACAGGCAAGGTTCAAGGGATGACTCAAGATTTGGCTAGGATTACCGCAGATTTGCAGCAGGCTCCAGCTATGAGGGCAGAAATTGAAGCTATGAAACAAGAATTGCAACGTGCTAGGTTAATTTCTCATGGTTTTTGTTCGTATGCTTGAAGGTATCAACTAGTTTTTTGTTTAAGTGAGTTTGTTGATCTGGTCGAATTTTGCAATATTTTGTGGAAACATAGAGCTGCCATTGAGTATGAGAAGAAAGGATATGCGGAGAATTATGAGCACGGTCAGGTGATGGAGAAGAAATTGATCTCAATGGCCAGGGAGTTGGAGAAACTTCGTGCAGAAATGGCGAATGCTGAGAAGAGAGCACGTGCTACTGTTGCCTTTGGGAATCCTGGTTTACACTCATATATATACTTGTGTTTTTTATCTGGTTGTTGAGATTTTTATTTTTTTTAAAAGAAAAATTTTTAAGAACTGAAAACAAACATATTTTAATATTGTTACTGAATATGCTATATGCAGAAATCTAGAACTGGGTTACTCGGATGAGATAGAACTAGGTTAATCGGATGAGATAGAAATGTTCGTAGATTAATAAATAACCTTGTTGCACAGGAAACTTTTACTCTCTTTTTCATGGCAAAGTGCATCAGTTGAACCAGAATGAAATCATTGACCTCCTTTTTGAATGACCCTTTTAAAAAATAGGGGCAGTGATGTCATTTTATCATTCCATTTTCACTGTTTTGTTTACATGATAGTAACATTGGTCAATTTTATCACAATGTTGCAGGTTATACTGCAAATTATGGCAATCTTGAAGCCACAGGATATGCAGGAAGCCATTATCCAGTCAACTATGGCATGAATCCCGTAAGTTTTTGTTTTTTACACAAATTCTTTAAGACCATGGTTGCTTGGTATGGGCATGTGTTAACAACTGGTGCAAATGCTTATTTATGTTTTCTTGTATGTAATCGGCTGTTTGCATGTATTAAAATGCAAGTTCTGGTTATCATATTTTAATGTCATGTTCATCTAGTCAAATTGGTTTGTTGATCTTTTTTTCTTTCAATTTTCAGGTGCAAACTGGTACTGAAAATCTTCAGCCGTATGGGGCTGTACCTGGCTCATGGGGTGCCTATGATATGCAACGAGCTCAAGGACACATGAATTAGCTTTCCTTATTATGCGCTGTGTTCTATCGGGTATCTTAGGCTGCAACTTATTAGATATTTTGATTTATGTTTGAAGGTTATCTAATAACAGACAATTTGGGATATATGCCGTTTGTGTTGAGTTTGAAACTGTATTTCTATATATCTAAGTTATAGTAATTTGATGGTTCAACATAATATATCTTGGTGTCTTCTTCTGCAAATATTTGCACCAACTTCTTCCTCTCTTGATGCCTTTCTGATAACCAGTGCTTGCCTTTGTCATGTGGAAAGAACTGATGTTTTTAACTACCCTGCTTTTTATATGCAAGATATTCAGCAGTACACTTGGTTGGTCTTCTAAGTTTCAAATATTCTGAAGCAAAAATGTTTCATTGTGTTTTCATTTGTGTATTATAAACTAATGAGTCGTGGGTGAGCTTATGTGAAGTGAAGTTGTCGTTGTAATAGGATATTTTTTCACTATTTTTTTTAAAATCTGTTTTTCAAATCCTAGTAGGGTCATTTATATGTGTCAATTGATCTTGATTATCATTGCTCAGATTTTTGGTCTTTGGCCTCTTTACTAGTTTACCATATTCCAATCCACCTTCTCCTGGTGCTTGATAAGATCGTGGCTTAACAAATATCATTGGATGCTTGTTTGATTGAATTTGGATGCTAGTCCCTTTTAGTTCAGACAAACATGTAGTCATAGATTGCTGCGTCCCAAGGCTTTTCTATTTGACTTGGATCCCGTAAGTTCTTAGCTGGCTTGTGTCTAGGTTGGAAGACCTTGTTAGATTCATTCTCCTTTATTTTTGTGAAGTATGTTCGTAATTTCAAGTAAACTATGAGTTCTTTTTATGCATCTAGGACAATGATGATTTAGCTGTGCTTTTGAAGTAGTACTTTTGGAGAAACACTAATAAAATTGTATAAATAATGTTTGTGGTAATAGAATACCGTTTTAGGAAGGCGCATCATAAAAGTCAGAAAAGTACTGTTTTAACAAAAATGGCATTGAAAGGACTCTAGCTTGCTGTTGCTATATAGATAATGATAGGTTTGGAGCCTCTAAACTGTGGATTACTAAACATGTTCATGGACAGTTTTCTAAAATTTGCTAGAGTTGAATGTCTTTTTATGTCTTTTCTTCTCTCTCTTAAAATTTATTCATACATTTTTCAATTGGGAGGAAATTGTGGATAGTAAGAAATTTTAAGTATTAACTGGGGAAAATTGTCTAGTGGTTATGTTATCACGCCGTGGTAGAAAAAAGCCAAACAAGTTACTTGTTTATTCAAATTTGTAAATTTGCACGTCTAAATATATTTATCTGCATTAAGTATAGCTTCTCATCATGCTTGCTTAGCTTCTCATCTTGTTTAGAATTGTTATGCTGGGGAGCCGAATTATCACCCCGACGGAAAGATAGTTTTTGTTTTATAAAGGGGGTATCAATTTTGGGGCCATTAGAGAGGTCAGAGAAAAAAATAATATAGAGATTGAGAGGTGTGCAACCTCTGATCAAATCAACAAACTTCGCCCATGATCATGGGTTGATTTTCAGAGGAGCATTTGCTCTTGCCGTTACTTTCATTTTTGAAATCACCACAACAGGCGCAGCTGGAGGGACGAGCATCAACTTCAAATCTATCTTCCGATCAGCTGGAGGTCACTGAAATTTCGCCTGCTCCATTTTATTATTATTATTATTATTATTATTATTATTTTGTTTAAAAATTTCCCTGCCTTTTTATACTTTATTCTTTAATATTATTAATATTTTTTTTTGGGGGGTGGTGGGGTTTTTTTTTTTTGGGGGGGGGGGGGAGTTGTTTCAGACTCTAAATTAGTTATCAGTTTCTGGTCTTCCTTTTGAATTTCTTTTGGACTTTTAGGCTTAAATTTACAGCTCCTCGGTAGGAGTTGACTTTGGTAGGGACGAACGATAGTACTAGCAATACATAGTGTTTTTTATTTTATTTTATTTTATTTTATATATATATATATAACTATACATAAGTATGTATAGATATGTATTTTAAAAGACTGAATTAGGTTTTTAGGAATGCCTTTCATTTGTGAAAAAAGGAAATTTCCTTTTCTCCAGACACCTTGTGGTTTAGTGTTAGGAGTTTGGGTTAAGCAGGACAATAGCCGAACAGATAAAATGCCCTCCTCATGTCATATTCTTAAGAAGAACTGGAGTGAAAATATAGAGAACCTAACTCATTTAGGGTTAAGGAGAAACTTTTCGGAGTGGAGTTCCATCCCTATAAATCATTTCTTTAGAAGAACATCTACTAAGAGAAGCTTATCAATTGCTAGAGATATGCTGTTCATTGGAAAGACATATTCAACAATCAAGAATGAAGCTGAAGGTTGAGTTTCTTGGTCAAGCAAGTATTTTATCTTGGTCAAGTAAGTATTTTAACTTTATAAGTTGTCACCGTTTTGCTCTTTGTGCTGCCCGCTGTTTGATTTTTCCTTGTCAAACACAAGTGATGATTATTGGCCATTCATCTTGTTGGTGGCATTACATGGGTGAAATCCTTGTAAGCTGCTAATGAGGTACTTTGATATCTTATTATTTAGCTCTTTTCTTTATATCTGTTGTGCTGGCGGATTGATAAATCCGTTTCTATGAGCGCTCTAGATGGCTTATGGCTTCAATTTGTATTTCTTTCCAAAGTGGAATTTTGTAAATTTTTAAAAAATTGTATTAAGCAAGCTTTGACAGATTGCTGTTTCTTCTTCATTACGTGCAAACCATAGATAAAAAGGTTTTTTGAGTCTTTTTGAGTTTGTTTTCCCTCTTGAGTTTCTAGCTTCTCTTTTCATCCTTTAACCGAAGCAACACTGGTAAAACTTAAAAGGAAGACCTGACCAATCAAGTTACAGCGGCTTATCTTGTTAGTACAATGCATGGTGAAGATTGAATATCGGCCAGCCAATGGAAGGATTGCTGCTGTGAAGAGAACTCAGTGCCCATGACATGCAGTTATAATTGCACTAGTTTAGGTGAGTGGAGCTCTGGATGCTGCAGAGCGTATATAGCAACAAGAGTTGGACACAAGGATTGAAACATTGGCATCTTCTTTAGTCCTGTAGTATCGGAGAAGCTGAATTTCAGAAGTTGGCTGTTACATCACCATTACTTTTTGGACTTGTAATTGCGCCACTGGAGTACATGTCTGGAATGCGTCTCTCTGATGATGGATACATGTCAATTTGGGCTCTCGTTAATCTGATAGCTTATGTTTAGCTGGTACTGCCTGCTATTTTGCAAACACTGCATGCCTTATCTTTTATCATCTCTGATAAATTAATTTGTCCATCAGAACAATGGTGTCGTCCCTTTAGTATGGTTGGCTTTATGATTACGTGATCTGGGTGGCTCTATGTGTTTGGCTAGTGTATTTACAAATTTTCCATCATGCTTTTGTGTTCTAACGGCGATTTATAGCTTAAGGCATGAGTTTACTCCAGTTCTAACGATGTATACTAATCTAACATTATGTGCTTTCATATATTCATTTTATATGTTTCATTATATAATTCCATGTTAGATTTGTGTGCTCTCAGTGTTCTATTTTCTTTTGACTCACGAGTTTATGTCGTCAATCCTTGTGCTTGTTCTGCATATAGCTGTTTGTTATGCACTTATATTCTTTTTCTTTGTTTTTCCCCTCTACTATATAGGATTTTTCACGCTGGTCTCTTACGTGCCTCATTTATTTCCTTTGACAGGTTGCATCCCTTTGCCCTTGAAAGTTGGACCTCTCAAGTGCTCTCTGAATGACTGCACCATAAGGTATGTTTACGTGTTAATCGTATTTACCTTTGTTCATGTCTGCACCATAAGGTATGTTTACGTGTTAATTGTATTTACCTTTGTCTGTCTTATGCAATTATTTCCATGGTCGGATGGTTTTTTCTTTGAGAGATTTCTTTTGTTGGTATGTGACGTCTAATTAGATTCTTGTAAATGTACTAATGAAACCTGCTAAATAATGTAGTTTAAAAGCGATAACTGCTTGATACATTGGGTGTATAGCTTTGTACGAGTGTCTTGTAGTGATTTAATCTCTTTCTTGGCTTATTTCGTAATTTAACATAGGAATTTGGATGTCTGTGGCTGATATGCTTAGTTTATTCTGATAGGAAATTATTGTCTTTTAAATATCCAATATATCTAGACCTCCAAGTCGGAAATTGATTAAATTTTAACAATTACAGTTTTAATGAAGACTGGTTTTGATTCCTCATAGCAGGTTTTAGGTCTAGATATATTGGATTTTTCCAAAGACAATTAATTAAATTTTAACTATTTCTCCTATGTGTGTTTTCTACCGGGTTAATGCGTTTGGATGGAAGGTCCAAACCGGATTTTTTAGGTTCTTTTTTTTTTTTTTTTTCTGAGAAGTTAATAAAATTTAGAACTAGTTTTTGATAAGTGAGTCAACCAACTTCAACCTAAAAAATTCATCTCAAACCCGTGTTCCAAACGCCCCTAAGAAATTGCAACGATCCCATCACAACCCAAAACCACCATGTGAATTTATGAATATCTTGCTTTTTGTTGTTTATCCCTGCATCGCCACCCTTGTATTGCATTATCCTTTTGTTGACAAAGAGAATACCACTTTAGGTTGTTAAATTTTTCTCTCAAGGCCGAAGTGTTTTTGGTTCGATGCAGACCGGATTGGAAGTTAAGAAGCTTGTAGGAGGTGTAGGATTTCGAAGAAGTTTGTTTTGCCATTGTGTAAGATACTCCAATTAGTTGGGCAAACTGACTTTTTGTCATATGTTGTGTTTGTACGTCTGTCTCTTATTTACCCTATTATTGTGGTGTTTTTTGATTTGGCTTGGCACTTTGATCTAGGCTACGTTGGAGAGAGATTACTGCCATGAGGAATACATCGGATCAGTTGAAGAATTTCATTTTGCGCATTGAGGCAGTAAGAACACACCGAGTGCGTGATTTTACTACGGGGAAATGCACATAGAGGATCTACGAATGGTCTCGGTCGGTGCCACATTGCAGTTAAATTTGAATGGTAATACCGCTGATGACAAGGGACGACGGATGGAATCTTGAATCTTGTTGGATCGCTCTACAGATCTGATTTGTCAAATGATAAGGGGGGATATGATGCCATGATTTTGTTTATTTGGCAGTAACAGAAACATTGTTTTTTTTTTTTTTTTGGTTGGAAAATTATAACAAACACATTTTAAAGAGGTGTTGCTAAAATGCTGATTGTGTCTTAATTGTTATTACCTAACAATGGCATAAGAAAAAGGATGGTCCAGGATGTCCCGATGATAGGGGTAATACCCCGATCTTATGTGGCAACAACTTTATGAGGTGGACCCCACATAAATTAATTATTCTTAGGGTTTGTTTGGTGAATGAGTTGAGTTTGAAAATTTTAAGTTTGAATAGTTATTGACGGAGCCTGAGCATTGGTCACCAAATGCCATGTACGAAGGTACAAGAATTTTTGCCTCCGCATCCGATTTGGGCGTCTTTGAAAGCTTCAACAGGCTTGTATTGCTTCCCTACATCAGAAGCGATATCAGAAAGAATAAGCGGTTGCATTTTGTTCTACACCTGGCTCTGAGCAAGACTCTCGAAATTAAGCCTGCTGCCTTTTTCAATGGAATATTGTTTCCACTGTGTGAGTCAAGGATGTGCACTCTGAGAGAAGCTGTCCTGATTGGGAGCACTTTACGACAAGTTTTAATTTCTCCACCTCATCCAAGGTATGAGAGAAATCTGGAATGTGTCATGTGTTGAAGTTTAGATCTTGGCTGCGGTGTTTTGCCCTGTTTTTTGCTGTTGGAACTTGTACGTCTTTTACTTTCGAGTCTTGTAAGTTATTGCATATGTCATGTGTTTTTACATGTATGTCTAGATTGCTGCACAGGGAATCTATATTTTTATTTATTATGGTTTACCCACTTATAGTCTACTTGCATTTGCAGTGTTGCGTTGCTGAAGCTTGTGGAGATGGAGTATTACGGTTCAACAAGGTATGCAACTGTGGAACTTGCAGAAGGACTGTTATAATCTTGCAAACTTTCTTAAATAGATACTCAATAATAGTTTTGGGCTCTAAATTGTTGTAGTTATTTTATCAAGCTACTTTTGGAGGAGACGAATGACTTGCCGTATCGAGCAATTGAAGCTCTTGTTTCTCATTTCATGAGATCTTCAGAAAATACGGGGACTATGCCTGTTATCTGGCACCAGTCACTTCTTGCATTTGTGCAAAGGTCGGTAGTAGCCGAGATTATTTTTCTTTTGGTGACGGATAAGAAGCAAATAATTCTGATGCTGTTATTTTGAATATAAGTCGTATAACGTTAACTGATAAATTTTGTTTGACATATGTTTTGATGCTCTTCTGACCAACCTAAGCATTTGTAGCTGTTAGGCGTATTATTGCTTTTCAAGCTCTTTTGTTTTACTTTGCATGGAATTTTCCTCTTCTTTTTTTTTTTTTTTTTTTTTTTTTTTTTTGAACATTGCATGGATTTAAGGGCTGCAATTCCTTGTAGGTACAAGAATGAGCTGCACAAGGCAGATAAGGAAAACCTTAAGACTTGTTCTTGGAAAGCAAAATCATAAACTCGTAAGAGCATGTATCTAAGGCAAGCTCGTTATAGTTCGATCCAATTTACTTTTGTGCATTGACTAATCTCTATTTTTTGGTTAAATGTAGGTTACTCCTGAGATTAGCAAGGAGCTAAACGGTAGCTGCGATCCAGACGAGGAGGATGATTGATGAAGAACAAGATAATAAATATGCACTTAAAAAAAAATTTTGGCATTATCTATTAGGATATGTTCTGTTTCTTAGTATTAAATTTTGAAGTTTAGATTACTTTTCTCTTTAAGATTATTTAGAATTTAGTTAAGTTAGTTCTTTTGTTAGTTTTATCTATATGTCAATCACTTATCAGATGTGATATGATTAGGGAGTTCACGAGCGACGAGTGAATCTTAGTGTGTATTTGGTTGGTTAGTTTGAGTTGAAATATTTTAGTTGTAATAATAAATTTTTTTGAATTTTCAGGAAAGACAAAAAACTTTTTGAGAAAAGACAAAAACTTTTTAGGAAAAAGACAAAAAAAAGTATGGTTAGAGTTGAATTGAGATGATAAAACAAACAAATCCTTATGATTTCTACTTTGCTTTCTCGTTAGTTCTTGTTCTTCTTCTGAATCCTATATTTTATTTTCTTTATTTATTCTTATTTAAAAAATAAAAAAAAAATCTGTTAGTGGTTCTATTATCTTGTCCAATTCTTTTTTTGTTTTTTTTTCCTCTCTAGCGTTCCCATCTCTTTTCTTGATACCATAATTTTTTCTATCTAGTTCCCATCTCTTCTGTGTTTGTCCTACATCAATGATCTTATGTTACGTAGCCTTAGTTCATATCATTTGTCAATATAAGGCAAATTGTTAGATTAAGTAATAGTTTTATATATTTATTCTCTATAGAGAGATTGCTGTATGCCAATGTTGGATTTAAGTAATTACTTTTTTTTTTTTAAATTTTAAATCAAATAAAAGAACGAGGTTCTTCATGTCGAGTTTGATTTTCTTCATTAAAGCACACAAGTTGTCTTGTTGTTTGGTGAAACATAAACATAAAAGTAATTCAAACAAAGACATCTAATGTTTAAAGTGCAATAAAATAAAATAAAATAAAATAAAAATAATGATAATAATAATATGTTGCCTGTTCTTATTACTCGTTTATCAATCCGGTTTAATTATGGAGTAGATTAATGTTAAGGATAGTATACATGATATTCTACAATATATGCACTATTAAGAATTAAACAATAGCGTATTTGAAATATGAAAAATTGCATTGAAAATTATGGTTTTTCATTATGTGTATGATTATGGTACTCTTTTTTTTTTTTTTTTTTAATATATATATATTTACATAATAAAAATAGTACACTGGGTAAACTGATACCCTACAAGTACCTCACAATCGCAACGTAAGAACTCACATCTCCTCAGTTTAAATGGATTGGTAGGATGAGAGGGAGTATTTTTATTCATGTGATGAGTTGATGAGAAGTCCAACTGTCCTGAACACAAGTCCCGTTTTAGGGGGGAGGGAAGAAAAGAAAAGAAAACTCTACTTAAAATATATATATAATTATTTCTCTACTACCACACGATTCGAAAATTAAGACCCAAATGGAGTATATTCTACAATGTATGCACTATTAAGAATTAAACAATAGCGTATTTGAAATATGAAAAATTGCATTGAAAATTATCGTTTTTCATTATGTTTATGATTATGGTACTCTTTTTTTTTTTTTTTAATATATATATATTTACATAATGAAAATAGTACACTGGGTAAACTGATACCCTACAAGTACCTCATAATCGCAACGTAAGAACTCACAGCTCCTCAATATAAATGGATTGGTAGGATGAGAGGGAGTATTTTTATTCATGTGATGGGTTGATGAGAAGTCCAACTGTCCCGAACACAAGTCCCGTTTTGGGGGGTAAGAAAAGAAAAGAAAATAAAACTCTACTTAAAATATATATATATATATATATATATATAATTATTTCTCCACCACCACACGATTCCAAAATTAAGACCCAAATGGATCAATCATCACTGATCTTTCGAATGCTTCCAAATTTGTTATAAACATCACAAACCCATTTGAGTGCTTAGATAATGCATTACAATGTACCGAAATTCAATCATAGAGATGTGCATGTAGTTCAGGATATTTATGAAATTAATCCTAATAGAGATGAATATAAGGTGAGTTGGGTGGATCTTCAAGATTTTTCAAGCCACACAAGTAAGTTTGAGTGTTTTAACCTGCCTAATCAATCTAAAGTTTTAAATCTAACCCATCCAATTAAATTTGGTTTGAGCTAGGCGGCTTAATCGGGTTGGGTATTATTATACAATCCAATATAAAAACTAAAATTTTAAATAAGAAATGTGCAGAAAAAAATAACAAATTCCTATCATGCTTTGATATCAAATTGATAAGATCAAATCTAGTTCAATTTCTTAAATATTGTAGTAAAGCAAATACAAAAGTAAAACATGAACAATGAAAGTTTAAATATATGTCATAAACGAGAGTTAAAACCAATTACAATATATTTAAAACAAATTATAAAACAAAAACATAAAAAGTTTAATTGGGTGAGTTGGGTTTATGATGGGTTACTAAATTTGAACCAAAATCTACCTAATAAAAAATTAGATTGGGCGAATTAGGTTAAGCTTATGGTCGGTTACTTGAAATGGATGAGGATGTATAATTAAAGGGGTATTTATGAAATTAACAAGTCCCACATCAGTGGAGAATAAGGAGTCTAAGTGGCTTATAAATCACAAGTTTTCTTCCTGTCAAAATTTTTTTTATTATATATATATATATATATATTTTTTTTTTTCATACATAGGTCTACTATATTCCTCCTAATGAATTTCTCAAGTTCTCTATTTTCCTTGAATAACACGAAGAAAAAAAAAAATTTATAGGCTTCCTTTAGGGTCACGTTTGGAGACGGTATTTTAGAGGTTGAAGATGGTTTGAGTTTTGAAAATGTGCGTTTGGTGAAAATAAACTGTTTGGAGTGAAAATGTGTAAAAAATTTAAAATGTGTTTGTTAAAAAATTAACAATATAGATATTGTTTCATTCGTCTTGAAATTCTATACAATTTGAAAAAAAAAAAAAAACTCATTTCGACGTAAAATGATAAAATTATGAACTTTTAGCATGCGTTTAGTGCTAAGGTTTGGATTATAGAATTTGGGTTTGAATTAATTGTGTATTTATCGAGTCATTTGAATTGTTAGAGTTAAAAAGTGTAGAAATTTGAAATGTGTTTGGAAAAAAAAAATCAATATGGAACTTGTTTCGTTCGTCTCAAAATTCTATACAATTTTAAAAAAAATTATATCATTTGAACTTGTTTATGTAAATTTATGAACTTTTAAAGTTTGGGTTGCAAAACTGTGTGAATAGTAAAGCTGTGAGAAAAAAAATAAAAATTGGATTATAATTTTAAGGTTTGGATTGTGCGTCAAAGATATCCTAAATTTTGAATTTTTTGAAAATGTTTAAAAAAATAAATAGTAAAACTAGAGAAAAAGACAAAAAATTGTTTGGAAAAAACTATTGGAAATTTGTCCCCAAATGGGGTCTAAGGGCCCGTTTGGTGAATGAGTTTGAGTTAAAATTTTTAAGTTTGAATAGTAACTTCTGTTTGACTTTTTAGAAAAGACAAAAAAATTTTTCAGAAAAAACAAAAAACTTTTTCAGAAAAAGACAAAAATTTGAATTTAAACTTTAAATTTAAACTTAAGAACCAAACTAAGCCTAAATCTTAAAAATAAGCGAGGAGGGTAAATAGGTAATCTACACCTGGTGAAGATGTAGAAAGAAGTTCCCGCCCTTTTGTCCGGGAAAGAAAGAAAGTTCTCTCCCTTTCGCGTGATCTGAGTTTGTGAGGGAATTTCCATTTCTCTCTCTAGCTTTTTCTTGCTCTTTCTTGCTCGTTCTCGCTCTAGAACTAGCCTGAGAGATTTTGGGGCAGCGAACTTCATCTTCATCTCTGTAAGTCCATTCAATTGAATTCACATCAATTCAATTCAATTCAATTCAATTCTTCTTCCTCCTGCCAAATTCGTTCTTAATTGATCCATTTCTAGGGTTTCTCGAGCTCTAATAAATAGGGTTTTTGTCTAATGCATGTCATTTATTCTTTGCTTGATTGGCGTTTTAACTTGGCTATGATCTGGATCATATTCTTGGCCGGAGAAAAAGAATTTGGCTCCGAGTTTAGGCCTTTAATTTCCAAGAATTTGCATTTTTGATGAAGTTAATCTGTCTGGCCGTGATCTTGATCAAATTCTTGGCCGGAGAATGAGAATTTGGCTCTGACTTGAGGCCTATAATTTCCGCGAACTTGCATTTTTTATGAAGTTAAAATCGGTCTGGCTATGATCTTGATCAAATTCTTGGCCGGAGAATGAGAATTTGCCTCTGATTTTAGGCTTAGAATTTCTGCGAACTTACATTTCTTATGAAGTTAAAATCTGTTTGGCCATGATCTTGATCAAATTCTAGGCCAGAAAAAACAGAATTTGGATCTGATTTGCTCTGCAATTTGTACAATGCCTTAACTGAGGTTTGTTGTTGTTTTGTTTCCTCTTAGACGTGGTTTCGGACAATAATAATGGAAATCTAAGTTTGAAATTGACTTAATTGTGTTCTCTTAGAGATATATATACATATATATATATATATATATATATATTTTAGGATGTGGTTTTGGATGATGAAAATGGAAATCTGACATTAAAATTGACTTTATTGTGTTCTCATATAAATTTTAGCTTTTTTAATTCTAATTTTTATTTCATTCATTTATTTTGCTGAAGAGTGATATGTTTCATTGGTGGTGATGATGTTGGGTTTATGTCAATATACAAAGTAGTAACTACTGACACAAATAGAAAGATGTAATTCTGAAAGGTGCCATATTTGAAATAGGAACTTCAGCTCCTGGAGCATTAGGATGATATTTAGAAAATTCTTTTTATGCTCTTGGTGAATTTATGAGATTGATTGGAAAAACTTTGTTTTGGCAAAGATAAATGCGATAGAGGAAGAAAACGCAAAGTTAAGTTGACCGAAAGAGTCAAAAGGCTCATATTATATGAACTAATCCTGATACTGGCCAAGAACTCTTTCAGATGTTGCGTTTTTTGCCAAGAAAATTATAAAATGGATAAACTGAAAAAACTACAACAAAAATGGGATTATACGACGGAGATTAAACGACGGTTTTATAAAACCGTCGTGTAAACTTCGGATAACACGACGTATAATCCTACGACGGTTCTTCAGTAGATTACACGACGGTTCTCGTGTAATCCTCCACCCAATGAGGGATTACACGACGGTTATTGAAGCACCGTAGTGTAATCATCCACCCGAGGAGGGATTACAGGACGGTTCTTCGTGTAATCTACCCGGATTACACGACGGTTCTTGAAACCCGAGAAGGAATTACAGGACGGTTCTTGAAGAACCGTCGTGTAATCTACCCGGATTACACGACGGTTCTTGAAACCGTCGCGTAATCCTCCACCCGAGAAGGGATTACACGACGGTTATTGAAGAATCGTCGCGTAATCCTCCACCCGAGGAGGGATTACACGACGGTTATTGAAGAACCGTCATGTAATCCTCCACCGGAGGAGGGATTACATGACGGTTATTGAAAAACCGTCGTATAATCCTCCACCCGAAGAGAGATTACACGACGGTTCTTGAAACCGTCGTGTAATCCTCCACCTGAGGAGGGATTAAACAACGGTTTCAAGAACCGTCGTGTAATCCCTTGGATTATACAACAGTTCTAATCCTACGTAGATTACACGACGGTTTTTCAAGATCCGTCGTGTAATCCTCCGCCCGAGGAGGGATTAAACGATGATTTCAAGAACCGTCGTGTAATCCGGGGTAGATTACACGACGGTTCTTGAAACCGTCGTGTAATCCGCCATATGTGTAGATTACACGACGGTTCTTGTTGTGTAATTTCCGGATTACATGACGGTTTTAATACAACCGTCGTTTAATCTCCGTCGTGTAATCCCACATTTGTTGTAGTGATCAAATATGGACACTGCAGCGGACCATATTCTTATGCTGTCAGGTGACGGTGAATGTAAAGAGGAAATCAGTTAGGTTGACCAAGAAGGAAATCTTACCTTCATTAGTTTGGATTTGGTAAAGGGGCTGGAAAATAAGCTTGTCTCGTTTCAATCCTGCTGCAATGGGTTGCTTACCTATCAATTTGATCGCGGTCGTCAGGCGTTTCTAATTAATCCACTGAGGCAAGAAGTTATGTAATCTACGATGAGGGATTACACAACGGTTATTGAAGAACCGTTGTGTAATCCTCCACCCGAAGAGAGATTACACAACAGTTCTTCAAGAACCGTCGTGTAATCTACCCGGATTACACGACGGTTCTTGAAACCGTCATGTAATCCTCTACTCGAGGAAGGATTACACGACGGTTCTTGAAGAACCGTTGGGTAATCTACCCGGATTACACGACGGTTATTGAAGAACCGTCGTGTAATCTTCCACCCGAGGAGAGATTACACGACGGTTCTTCAAGAATCGTCGTGTAATCTACCCGGATTACATGACGGTTTTTGAAACCATCGTGTAATCCTTCACCTGAGGAGGGATTACACGACAGTTATTGAAAAACCGTCGTGTAATCTACCCGGATTACATGATGGTTCTTGAAACCGTCGTGTAATCCTCCACCCAATGAGGGATTACACGACGGTTATTGAAGAACCGTCGTGTAATCTACCCGGATTACACGACGGTTCTTGAAACTGTCCTGTAATCCTCCACCTAAGAAGGGATTAAACGACGATTTCAAGAACCGTCGTGTAATCCGAGTAGATTACACGACGGTTCTTCGAGAACCGTCACGCAATCTTTCACCCGAGGAGGATTATACGACGGTTATAATCTTGGGTAGATTACACGACGGTTATTCAAGAACCGTCGTGTAATCTTCCGCCCGATGAGGGATTAAACGATGGTTTCAAGAACCGTCGTGTAATCCAGGGTAGATTACACGATGGTTCTTAAAGAACCGTCGTGTAATCCTCCACCCGAGGAGGGATTAAACAACGGTTTCAAGAACCATCGTGTAATTCGGGGTAGATTACACGACGGTTAAGTAATCTACCCCGGATTACACGACGGTTCTTGAAACCATCGTGTAATCCTCCATATGTGTAGATTACACGACGGTTCTTCAAGAACCGTCGTGTAATCCCCAGATTACATGACGGTTTTAATACAACCGTCGTTTAATCTCCGTTGTGTAATGCCACTTTTGTTGTAGTAATCAAATAGGGACACTACAGTGGACCCTATTCTTATGCTGTCAGGTGACAGTGAATCTAAAGAGGAAATCAGTTAGGTTGACCAAGAAGGAAATCTTACCTTCATTAGTTTGGATTTGGTAAAGGGGCTGGAAAATAAGCTTGTCTCGTTTCAATCTTGCTGCAATGGGTTGCTTACCTACCAATTTGATCGCGGTCGTTAGGCGTTTCTAATCAATCCGCTGAGGCAAGAAGTTATGTAATCTACGAGGAGGGATTACACAACGGTTATTGAAAAACCGTCGTGTAATCCCCCACCCGAGGAGAGATTACACGACGGTTTTTTAAGAACCGTCGTGTAATCTACCCGGATTACATGACCGTTTTTGAAACCGTCGTGTAATCCTCCACCCGATGAGAGATTACACGATGGTTCCCAAAAAACCGTCGCGTAATCTACCCGTATTACACGACAGTTCTTCAAACCATCGTGTAATCCTCCACCCGATGAGGGATTACACGACAGTTATTGAAGAACCGTCGTGTAATCCTCCACCCGAAGAGAGATTACATGAAGAACCCGGATTACACGACGGTTCTTGAAACTGTTGTGTAATCTTCCACCCGAGAAGGGATTAAACGACGGTTTCAAGAACCGTCGTGTAATCCGGGTAGATTACACGATGGTTCTTCAAGAACCGTCGTGTAATCCTCTACCCGAGGAGGATTACACGACGGTTCTTGAAGAATCGTCGTGTCTCAAGAACCATCGTGTTATCCCTCAGATTATACGACGGTTCTAATCCTGGGTAGATTACACGACGGTTATTCAAGAACCGTCGTGTAATCCTCCGCCCGAGGAGGGATTAAACGATGGTTTCAAGAACCGTCGTATAATCCGGAGAACCGTCGTGTAATCCTCTACCCAAGGAGGGAGTAAACGACGGTTTCAAGAACCATCGTGTAATCCGGGGTAGATTACACGATGGTTAAGTAATCTACCCCGGATTACACGACGGTTCTTGAAACCATCATGTAATCCTCCATATGTGTAGATTACACGACGGTTCTTCAAGAACCGTCGTGTAATTTCCGGATTACATGACGGTTTTAATACAACCGTCGTTTAATCTCCGTCGTGTAATCCCACATTTGTTGTGGTGATCAAATATGGACACTGCAGCGGACCCTATTCTTATGCTGTCAGGTGACGGTGAATGTAAAGAGGAAATCAGTTAGGTTGACCAAGAAGGAAATCTTACCTTCATTAGTTTGGATTTGGTAAAGGGGCTGAAAAATAAGCTTGTCTCGTTTCAATCCTGCTGCAATGGGTTGCTTACCTACCAATTTGATCGCGGTCGTCAGGCGTTTCTAATTAATCTACTGAGGCGAGAAGTTATGTAATTTACGAGGAGGGATTACACAACGGTTATTGAAAAACCGTCGTGTAATCCTCCACCCGAAGAGAGATTACACAACAGTTCTTCAAGAACCGTCGTGTAATCTACCTGGATTACACGACGGTTCTTGAAACCGTCATGTAATCCTCCACCCGAGGAAGGATTATACGACGGTTCTTAAAGAATCGTCGTGTAATCCTCCACCCGAAGAGAGATTACACGAAGAACCGTCGTGTAATCTACCCGGATTACACGACGGTTCTTGAAACTGTCGTGTAATCTTCTACCTGAGAAGGGATTAAACGACGGTTTCAAGAACCGTCGTGTAATCCGGGTAGATTACATGATGGTTCTTCAAGAACCGTCATGTAATCCTCCACCCGAGGAGGATTACACGACGGTTCTTGAAGAATCGTCGTGTAATCCCTCAGATTATACGACGGTTCTAATCCTGGGTAGATTACACGACGGTTATTCAAGAACCGTCGTGTAATCCTCCGCTCGATGAGGGATTAAATGATGGTTTCAAGAACGTCGTGTAATCCGGGGTAGATAAATAACCGTCGTGTAATCCTCCACCCAAGGAGGGATTAAACGACGATTTCAAGAACTATCGTGTAATCTGCGGTAGATTACACGACGGTTCAGTAATCTACCCCGGATTACACGACGGTTCTTGAAACCATCATGTAATCCTCCATATGTGTAGTTTACACGACGGTTCTTCAAGAACCGTCGTGTAATCTCCTGATTACATGACGGTTTTAATACAATCGTTGTTTAATCTCCGTCGTGTAATCTCACTTTTGTTGTAGTGATCAAATATGGACACTGCAGCGGACCATATTCTTATGCTGTCAGGTGACGGTGAATGTAAAGAGGAAATCAGTTGGCTTGACCAAGAAGGAAATCTTACCTTCATTAGTTTGGATTTGGTAAAGGGGCTGGAAAATAAGCTTGTCTCATTTCAATCCTGCTGCAATGGGTTGCTTACCTACCAATTTGATCGCGGTCATCAGGCGTTTCTAATCAATCCACTAAGGCAATAAGTTATGTTCTTGAGGGAGCCACCACCTCCTGAAATTAAGCGGGGATCACTGAAGTCCTCTTATGGTCTAGGCATTGGTGGGATAAGTGGAGTTTCCAAAATGGTATTTTTGGAACCTACAGAGGCAAAATATAAGGGAAAGTGGTCTAAACGTCTCACTACTCAAGTCATGACCCTTGGATCATTGGAGTGGAGACGGGTCGAAAACATTCCTAATGAGGTGTTCATGAGCAATCCTGTCTTCGAGAAAGGATTCATCTATTGGCTGGCTGGCAAATGGAGATCTCGAAAACTCCTTGCCTTTGATTTTGAGAATGAGGTGTTCTCGATAATGAAGATTCCAATTAAAGTCAGTCACATACATGACTTGGGAGGCTTGGTGGCATTAGTATTTACAAGTCGAAACGGTTTGGTGGCTCTGGTCAGTGCAATTCATTAGGCTAACGGAAGAGTTTGCGAGTGGAAGAGGCACGACCCAATTACTGTGGTTGATGAGGAGGGAAAACCTGTTGCTTCTTCCGGAGTCATGCTTATGGGGACATGGAAGGACAATACCATTCTCCTAATGGCTTTCACTCTCTTAAAAGGAATCGCAGGCAAATTATTTTTCTCCTGCGACTTTCGCTCTAAGACACTTACAAAGGTTGACTGTCCCGGTCTCAAAAGGGGGCCTATGTTTGAGTACTATAGTCTCAGAGGTTCGTCGTGCACAATGTCTGGATTTCGTGGGAGGTCAGTGCCTGTGTGTTTACCACTGGGAGAAAGCAACAATACAAGGTAAACTTTGAAGGTTTTGATGTTTAGATTTTGGATTTTTGGTTTTTCGTTGATTTATTTGTATTTTTTCTTTTTTGGCAGAGCAGATTGATTCAGAAGCGGGGAGTTAAGCGACCTAGAGAAACGTTGACAAGCTGTGATGAATTGAAATCCTAGTAGTTAGCTCTTTTCTTCAAAATCTGTCATGTTGGCAAATTGGGAAATTCATTTCTATGAGCGTTCTTGGTGGTTTATGGTTTAAATTAGGAGTTTTGTCAAAAGTAAAGTGGAGTTTTGTAACTTTTTTGAATTGTGTTAGGATTTCAACGGAAAGAGTGTTACTGTGAGGAGAACTCAGTGCACATGACTTGCAGTTATAGCTGCTGAGTGTAGATTTGGACGCTGTAGAGCGTATAAGGCAACATAATTGGAGAAGCTGAATTTCGGAAGTTTGACTGTTGTATTTTTCATTCCTCTTTTGGACTTAGTATTCCAACTGAATTATATGACTGGAATGTGTCTCTCTGATGATGTATTCATGTCAATTTGGCTCCCCTTAATCTGATAGCTTATGTTTAGCTAGTACTTCCTACTACTTTGTAAACATTGCATGCCTTATCTTACATCGATTCTGATTAAAGCGTGGCATAAAGGCTGTGATTGTAAATATCATCACTAGTAAAAATTACAGTTTACACGACAGTTATTTATCGTCGTGTAAACTTTACATAACGGTTCTGTAACCGTCGTGTAATCCAGCATCATGGAAGATACCATGATGGTTTTAAAACTGTCGTGGTATCTCAATGTTATCCGACGGTTAAAACCGTTGTCGAAACAAAAAATATAATTGCAGAGTACGATAAATTGGCTACATTATAGACGGTTCCAATTCAAAACCGTCGTTTAATATGCACAATTACACAACGGTTTCTTCCACACCGTTGTGTAATGTATATGTAATCAACGAGAAAAAAAAATTTGAACAACTTTACACGACGGTTTTTGGCCCGTCGTGTAAAGTTACGATATATATTTTTTTTTGGTGAAAAATGGGGTTTTTTCCCTGATTTCCAACGAGTGGCTAACCTGTATGTTATCCAATACACGATCCAAGATATTAACAACATTGATCAAAGTAAAAATACATACTAATTATTATACATTACAAGATTACATGTCATAATTAATGAATTGCATTACATAGCCACACCATTCTCCCCTAATCAAATCCAAATCCTCACAAGTGAAAAATTCTTTACTTTCAAGTACATCAATTCCATTCAACACTATGTCCCTCATAATGTAATACCTGGATTTTCATGATTGCCATTTTCCTTCTTTAAAGGAATAATGAGCATATATTGATATGTTTTCGGAAAAACGCAGTTAAGAGTTTTTCACACGTTTTACGGAGTCTTATGGCTCAATAAGACTCAGAACAGATTTTTAAGGTTAGAAAACGCCTTTTCTGGTCGAAAGGGGCGATAAGGGACGTTTTTCCGAAAAAGTCAAAGTTTGACCGAAAAAGTCAACTTTGACCGAAAAAGTCAAAGTTTGACCAAAAGTGGTCAACAGTTGACTCGATAGTGGAAAATGCTGCAGTATGCGAAAATATTGCAAAATATGTCAGTATGGGCGGTATAGCCTAAGTAGATAGTAGAAACACCCGAAAAATCAAGCATCCCTAGCATTAGTTAAGGCCAGACTGATATATTTGGTCAAGAAATCACTCAAGGGACCAATCCAGGCCAAAGGGCAAAAATGTCAAAATTTTCATTTTTGGGGGCAAAAATGTAAATTTTGAAAAATATGTGAAGTACGCCAAGTGACGTTATTAGATGAGGTCACAATAAGGTTATAACTTGTTTTGCAAGAAGAAATCAAGAAATAGCCACTTCGAGGGCGAAAATGTAAAGATTTTGTTTTTCGGGTCAAAAATGTAAATTTTGGAAATATGTGATTTTAATGGAAGAAAATCACATAAAATCATGAAAAGAATGATATTGGATTGAAAGGCAAGCATTATGGCCAATTTTGAAGTTTAGGGGCCTAAATGCAAAAATTTTCACTTTTGGGGCAAAAGTGTAAATTTTGGAAATTTGACGGAATGAGCGTATGAAGTCACCAAGATGATAATATCATCAAATAGGATGGGTGTGTTGATTTTTAGGACAATCGGACACCTAAAGGGCATTTTTGCAAGAATTCCCATTTTCGGGGGGCAAAAATGTAATTTTAAAAAAATTGGTGAGCTAAGCCATGACATCAGCCCTTACCTCAGCCCCTCCATCAGCACAACCAGCTGGAATTGAGCTGGAAACAGCCGTGAGCCATTGGGGGAGAAAATCCAAAATTAAAAAGTTTTGGGGCCAAAATTGAATTAAGCAAAGTTTGTATATATCCTCTTAATTCAGCCATGTGAGAGTCGGCAAAGAGAGCAGAAAAGAAGCCCAGAAAACAGCCACAATTCAGCCAATAACCATCAGAAAATCCGTGAGCCCAAGGAAAGGAAAGAACAAGAGAAAAGTTGGAAAAAAATTCTTGTGTGAGCCTATCTTGGTGCACGGTTTCTTGGAGCATGGAGAGCCAAGCAAATCTGGAATTTTTCCAGAAAATTCTGAGCAGCAAGCCGTCCATGGAGGAGAGGAGAAAGTGCAGAAATTTTGGGTCCAAACCTTGGTGGTGCCGAGCTTGGTGAAGGAGGAGCCAAGGGTGAGCCAAGGGTGAGTTTTGTGCCTTGTGTGTGGGCTGTTTTCAGCCATGGTGTGCAGTAAAAAGGAGCAGAAATTTTCGTGGGTATGGGGCTGTAAGGGGCTCGGCTTTTGGCAGCAAGATTCACCAAGGGTTGGTGAAAATTTTGGTGTGATTTGGAGCCCCAAAACAGCGAGTAGTGGCAGCCAACCAAAGGGGACAGATTTTGGTTCAAGAACCATAGGGTAAGTTTTGGTAAATCCCTCAAACCCTAGACTATTTTCATGCAAGAATTGATGGTTGATTTATGTGTATGTTGTATGTGTTCATGGCTGGAAAAATTGGAGCTCCCATGGTGTATGAAGTTCGGCTGCAAGGTGGAGCAGCCAAGGAGGCAGCCATGGTGGAGCCAAGAAGTTCGGCAGCCATGGGGGAACCAATTTCCGAAATTGGTTAGGTGAGGAACCCTAACCTTAAGCCTTGATTCAAGCATTAATTTTGGAGATTTAATGTGTATTTTCAGCAGTGATATGTAAAGCTTAAGTTCAGAAATTTTATGGTATGTTTATGCTAGGGTGTAAGGCTTGATTAGGGTGCATGGTTAGCTAGTTAGCTTTGTATGATTTTCTGTTTTGTGCTATGGTTTTATGCTTGCTTGTGTGCTTGGTTTGCATGATTTATTGGCTGAGTATGTCCCTGTTTATGGTGCAGCCGTGTGAGGCATGATGCTAGGGTGCTAGATTTTATATTCGGGTTGGTTTGTTAATGCCGAATGCATGTTGATGCAACCCTAGACAAGTGTGCAAACCTAGGTTAGTAAGTTTCGGATTGGTTTGCATGACCACGTGGGGTGACATGTCCAAAGCATGTGGGACGTTAGACAACGCTGCATGTGATTGATTTAGGCTCCCGAGTGATCGGTTGAGTTAGCTCGCGATTTAGGACGCGTAAAATGAAAGTGAACCGAAAACTGGTAGGTTCGGCTCAAGCCTACCCAGTTTTCGTAAACGGTAAATAACAGGCCCTTAGAGGCCGAATTTGGGAAAACGTAAAACATGAAAGTTGTCCAAAACAACTTTTTCTAGGGAACAGCGCGGGTCGTTTTCCAAAATAAGGCTCCAATGGCCTTCAAAAATAATAAAACCCGTGGCTAAGCATTCACGTCCCCCAGACCCGTTAGCTTCAGGATCAGCTAGTTTCAACTCGAAACTGGTACTGATCTAGGCCGAATTAGGAGTTTTGTAAAACACAAAAGTTTTAGCATTTTTCGAGAGCTAGAACTTTCGTGAAGAAAACTTTTTGAGATTACGCACCGATTTTAAGATAAAAATTGTTTTATCAAGGGTGCTCAGGGAATCCGAAATCCCTGCACCACAATTTTAACAAGTGTTAATAGAAAAATAGTTTTTCAACCCTAAACAAGTATTTTGATCATGAAAATCGTTCCAAAGACGGTTTTCGACCTAAAATGATTTTACGAAACATAAAACCAAGGATTTGGATTTTATGAAGTGAGTTATGAATTTTTACAAGGAAAGTGAAAATTTGGGATTTTTCCTAAGTATTTTTCTAAGTAAGAAAATAAGATTTTTCAAACAAGTTTGTAGTTCGCATTAGCTTACGAATGGTAATCGAGTGTTAGAATCGAGTTACCGGGTCAAGCCCGAGACCCGAGAGGTTGACCCAAGGGGGTTGACCACAGTTGACCAAAGTTGACCAAGGTTGACTTTTGGTTAACTAATGGTATAAAGTTAGTTTATCCTCACGGGTTACCCAAAGTAACCCCGAAGGACACCGTTAAGTTCAACCAAAGG
This sequence comes from Ficus microcarpa, assembly GCA_025413485.1. Lineage (NCBI taxonomy): Eukaryota > Viridiplantae > Streptophyta > Magnoliopsida > Rosales > Moraceae > Ficus > Ficus microcarpa. The sequence continues at coordinate 24,978,532 of CM046383.1, read as the reverse complement.
GTTATCAGATATAACCCGATAGTTTCTCTTTAAGATTAGCAACCCTTAGAGGTTAGTATGGGCTTAGCACGCCAGGTTACCGAGAGTAACCATAATAGACGCTTTGCACGTAAAGGGACATACAACCAAGAATCATGTAGACATGTTGGTTAGTTTACCTGCATTTCACGATATTAAGTAGAGTCTGTCCTATGTCAAGCAGGCAGAACCTGCAGCTGTACCAGTAGTGGAACAGCACTAGGATGGGACAATCAGTCAAGCACGTATGACGGAAAAGTAAGTACAATTCCGCCTACGGCATGAACGCATGAATAGGATGACATGTTTTATGATATGTAGTATGTTATGTATGCATGTAGGGTATGTTCACGTATGTATGCATGTTATGTATGTATGTTATGTATGTTATGTATGCATGTTATGTATGTCATGTATGTATGTTAGGTTTGTTATGTTATGTATGTTATGTGCCATGTATGTTATGTGTTTATGTGTTATGTATGTATGCATTAAGTATGCCATGTAGTATGTATGTATGTTTAGATAAGTTTATGTTTATGCAGATGCACGTTTATGTTTTATGTTATTATTGTGGCATCACGAAGTATGTCCACTAAAATAAGTCAGATGGTAAGACAAGAGATAAGACAGTAGGACATGCTGTGTTGTACTGACGTTGCCTCTGTGGTAAGTTAAAACGGCACGTCCCATGGTTTGATTGTCATGGAAGGGCTGCCTCCACTACTCCATGTTAAGCTTTGTGCTTCATGGTTTGAGTTGGTATGGTCGGACCGCCTTCAATCACCCCATGGTTACGTACCGAAGTACATACACACATGTTATAGTAAGCAAGATAAGATAAGATAAATTCAGTATAGAAACCATAAATGAGTTTAAATAATAAATCATAATTGGTTCACGTTGTTGTGCATTAGATTGCATGCGGATAGGATGTTGTGCTTACTGAGCTTTTTAGCTCATTGTTTATGTTCATGCTGTAGGTAAGCTACCTATCGGCGATACTTGATACAAGCTGTGGAAAGATGGGCAACAGAATGTGAAATGTGGGTATGGACTGCTACGGGATTTCCGAAGTGCGTTTAAATGAAAATGTGTTCTCATTATATTTCAGTATGTATGCATGTATGTTTAAGTTCAGTTATGTATGTATGGAGCTTTCCGCTCAGGTGAAAGCTCAGTACTCTGTGAGTACATTAGAAACAGTTAAGGTTTTATAAAAGAAAAACAGTTTTTAAGTTTAGTTTAACTTGTGTTAAAGTTTTATGATTTCCGCAATCAAAGTTTTCTAGTAACGATTTTTAGAAAAGAAGAAAAAAAAAAATTTACTCTAGAAATTGGGTAACTTTATTTTTCAAACAAGCAAGTAAGTTAAGTTAATGTCGCGACTCGAACCCAACCACAGGTTCGCGCGGTCGGACTCCGTAGCGGATCTTTGGAGGCGGTAAGTCGGGTCGTGACACATAAAACCTAAAATAAAATAACCACATTCAACACTTCCCTTTTGGAGAGGACAAGGCCGGTTTGAGATTTTCGTTTTACAATCTCGTCTCCTTCTAATCCCTTCGCCGACCATAATCTTCCAATCCATTAGGACCCTAGCAAATGGGTAAAGTTCAAACTAATTAAGATGCATATAATTAAGATTAAATAAAAAATTAACATACTAAAATTGACTTACATGTTCATGAGCTCAGTAAAATCGTCTCGTTTCTTATCTCGAAGAGGATCAAAATAAAGGACGAGGTCCTTCCATGGGTTAATGACTCCCAAAACCCAATGTCTCCCTCTATTATGTGGCACAAGATAAAGAGAGAGAGGGCAGACCGATGGGAGAATGAAGGGGAAGGGATAGCGGCTTTGCGGACGACAGTCGAATGAGGAAGAATGGAGGGTGGGCGGCATCACCGGGAGAATAATAGAGAGTGTAAGGCATCGGCGCTGTCAGCGGACGGGCGAAGGAGATAGTGGGTAGGATAAATCTTTAAGTGGTCGAGAAGGAGAAAGATAAAAAGGATGATAAAGGATGAGTAAAGTGGATTTAAGTTAAGGTTTATGTGGAAATTTTAAAGCACAAAATTTCAAATTTTTAGAGTGATTTTCGGAAGATCACACGATGGCTTTTGAAAACTGTCGTGTAAACATGACGGTTTCCAAAAACCATCATTTAATCTTTCGATTTTCATAAGATTACACAACGATTTTTAAAAACTGTCGTGTAATCTTCCGAAAATCAAAATTCAAATTTTTACTTCGTGAAATGTCGAGATTACACGACGGTTTTCAAAAACCGTTGTGTAATCTTATGAAAATCAGAAGATTACACGACGGTTCTTGAAAACCGTGTGTAATGTCGAGATTACACGACGGTTTTTGAAAACCGTCGTGTAATCTTCCGAAAATCACACTAAAAATTTGAAATTTTGTCAAGAGTTTATGTGCGAATTTCACAAACTAAAAATTTGAATTTTGATTTTTGGTAGATTACACGACGGTTTCTAACCGTCGTGTAATGTCGAGATTACATGATGGTTTTCAAAAACCATCGTGTAATCATATGAAAATCGGAAGATTACACGACGATTTTTGAAAACCATCGTGTAATGTCGAAACCGTCGTGTAATCTTATGGAAATCGGAAGATTACACGATAGTTTTTAGAAACCGTCATGTAATATCGAGATTACAGGATGTTTTTTAAAAACCGTCGTGTAATCTTATGAAAATCGGAAGATTATACGACGTTTTTAGAAACCATCGTATAATGTCGACATTACACGACGGTTTTCAAAAATCATCGTGTAATCATATGAAAATCGGAAGATTACACGACGGTTTTTGGAAAGCATCGTATAATGTCGACATTACACGACGGTTTCCAAAAACTGTCGTGTAATCTTATGAAAATCAGAAGATTACACGACGGTTTTTGAAAACCGTCTGTAATGTCGAGATTACACAATGGTTTTCAAAAACTGTCGTGTAATCTTATGAAAATTGAAAGATTACACGACGGTTTTTCAAAACCGTCATGTAGTGTCGAGATTACTCGATGGTTTTTGAAAACCATCGTGTAATCTTCCGAAAATCACACTAAAAATTTGAAATTTTGTCAAGGGTTTATGCGCGAATTTCACAAAATAAAAATTTGAATTTTGATTTTTGGAAGATTATACGACAGTTTTTAGAAACCATCGTGTAATGTCGAGATTACATGACGGTTTTCAAGATTATATGATAGTTTTTAGAAACCGTCGTGTAATGTGACATTACACGACGGTTTTCAAAAACCGTCGTGTAATCTTATGAAAATTGGAAGATTACACAACGGTTTTTGAAAACCATCATGTAATGTCGAGATTAGATAACGGTTCTCAAAAACCGTCGTGTAATCTTATGAAAATCGGAAGATTACACGACGGTTTTTTGAAACCGTCGTGTAATGTCGAGATTACACGATGGTTTTTGAAAACCGTCGTGTAATATTCCGAAAATCACACTAAAAATTTGAAATTTTGTCAAGGGTTTATGCGCGAATTTCATGAAGTAAAAATTTAAATTTTGATTTTCGGAAGACTATACGACGGTTTTTAGAAACCGTCGTGTAATCTTACGAAAATCAGAAGATTACACGACGGTTTTTAAAAACCGTCGTGTAATGTCGGGATTACACGACGGTTTTCAAAAATCGTTGTGTAATCTTATGAAAATCGAAAGATTACACGACAGTTTTTGAAAACCGTCGTGTAATCTTCCGAAAATCACACTAAAAATTTGAAATTTTGTCAAGGGTTTATGCGCGAATTTCACGAAGTAAAAATTTGAATTTTGATTTTCGGAAGATTACACAACGATTTTTAGAAACCGTCATGTAATCTTATGAAAATCGGAAGATTACACGACGGTTTTTGAAAACCATCGTGTAATGTCGAGAAAACACGATGGTTTTTGGAAACCATCGTGTAATCTCTAGTTTACACGACGGTTTCAATAAACCGTCGTCTAATTTCCGTCGTTTAAGCCACCTTTTGTAGTAGTGCATATTGGTTTTATCGTTATGCATACTCTAATACAGTAATACTAATTTTAAGTCAGGTATCTTTGTTCAAATTAGAGAGGCAGGGAAGAAAGCAGGGACGAAGATAGTATATAGGGTTCTCATGTTTTGGTTCGTTTCTCGTGATTTCGAAAGATATATGGATAGAATGGACCGAGTTTCTTTAAGCAATAGATAAGTTTGTTATTTGTCTCACGAATGATAACATATACATAACCCATTCTAAGACATCTAAGTTTTGAATTTGACATGGTCCACTCTCTCGGACAAGGGCTTTTTTTTTTTTTTTTTTTTTTTTTGTGGAAAAAAAACTGATTATAGGTCCCTCTAAGATTGAAACCTTAAGTAAGTGATCAACATGGAATAGTGTAACTAAGATATGGGGTTTCCTTGAATTAGTAGGCTTCCATATAGGAGATCCATAAAGGGATTTGCGACAATAGTCGTGCCTCTGACACATTAAATCATATAGAAAAAACAAATTTATAAATGGACTGCTAAGTTGAGGAGAATTTCTAAAATCTGTGGGGAAGACTCACTAGCGCCATATCCTTGCTATTTCGTCAAAAAAAAAAATTTTAAGGTAGTTTTGGTGCGTTTAAAACTTAGGATTAAGAGCAGCTCTAATGCAAGGCGTAAAGGTCAAAACCTAGCCCGACGATAGATGTCGAATCCTAAGAGGAACTACCCCGCCTATACGATTAAGAACGGGCAAGTGTTGCGTTCACTCTTTAAGTTTCAACAACCCTTACTGATATTGAGCGCCATGTGAAGTATTCATTAGTGGAAAAGTCTTGAGAGGCCTGCAATCAAAGAGAACTCTAACCTATGCAGGGTAAATGATTAGAACTAGGCAAGAATTTTGACCAAGAAGTATTCTCTCACCATAGAAGAACAAATAAAACTCATCAACAAGTCTTAAATCCTTTGCCAACCTTCTAGATGAGTCGATTTCGGTCTCAAGCATCACAACAAGACATTACCAAGGTTAGAGTAGAGTTAATCAGTAGACAACTATATGCTTTAATCATGCGACTGATCTTTATTGAATGAATAAAAGGAAACTACGGAAACTAGGAGATGGATTTAGGTCCATTCGATTAAGGAAGAGGTTTTGAAAGGAAAAAAGACCGATTTCAAACTCTCAGATGATAAAATTTTTGTTTTAGATGGATTTGATTGAAGAATATTGTGGTTGACTATGAGCATCAGTGCCTAACTTATTAGAAAGTTAAGGTCGAACATAAGCATCCAGTTGAAGAATTACAGCCAATCGAAGTTCCGAAATGGAAATAGGAGCAAATGGTCAGGGATTCATGGTTGGATTATCCCAAACCAGTGAGGACTAAGTCAGTTCATTTCTTCTTTATTGAGAAAAAGTTATTTATTTGCTAGAAAATTAGTTGATTTGAAGGCAGCCAATGTAAAATTATTTTCATATGATGCCCTATTAAATCTTATAAGGTATTGAGGTAGAATCACAAGATTGAAGATGTAATTTGGCAACGCGACATTGAGAGTGAATCACCCTATCTTAATCTTAATTTTTGTGGACAAAAATTTTTAAGGAGGAGATATTGTAGTATTACAATATTTTATATTTTTAATGAACGATGGCAACAAGCATTAATAGGTGTATTAAGATATCTCAACTAGGTCAGCACCTCTCAAGCACCCTCATTATTTTCCCATTTCATTGAAATATTACTAAAATATTAAATTAAATTAAAAGATGTTTACATGAGTAATTATAATAAAAACAAATATACATGCAGGCACCCACAATAAAAACTGCATGTAGGCAAGCACAGAAGCACACAAAGAAAATAATTCAATTCGATAACCTAGATTCCAAACTAATGGGAGATGATCCCAAAAGTAAGAGCCAAGACTCTAACTTTGATTGCATTTCTAAATATGCTTCGTTAAAAATCTTTTAGCTAAAACCCAATGAGAAAAAGACTAAAAGGAAACATGAATGGATAGTTACCAAGAAGGTTAAAAATCTTTTAGCCAAAACCCAAAGGGGAAAACACTATAAAGAAAAAAGAGTACATATTTACTTAGCAGGTCCAAAGTGGTAGTTGGGAATCCAGTGAGATTACAATTAAACTTGTTGGAGCAGAAGTCCGGAAGACAGAACCACCATTGTGTAGTATTTAAATGAGTACTGTGTGAAGCAAGCTTGTCAGCAACTGCGTTCCCTTTCCAAAAAATGTGTGTTGCTTTGTAAGTGATTGTGGTCAGAAAGCTTAAAGCGTTTAGCCATTTGCTCTTGTACTTACAGGGAACTGTAATAGTTTTCTTTTGCAACAGATCTACAATGTAAGTAAAATTACTTTCGAACCAAAGTTTGTCCCAACTGTAAAGCTTCGAATATTCAATTGCAGATATGATTCCCATCAACTCAGCTTCGAAAGCGAAAGCGATGCCCCCGGATGAGCGAAACACCCTTTGCAAAATCCACGATAAGTTCAAAAAATTCCACTGCAGCCCGCATTCCAAGAGATCCCTTTGGCGACCCGTCCATGTTAATCTTAATCCAACCTGGTTCGGGAGGTTTCCATTGCATTTCCACGCGGCTCTGCCCTTGATCCCACAACGATGAAATCTGATATGGAGTTCTTCATGCAACCGTTCGCAAGATCGTTAGCTTCTTGAATGCAGTTATGAATGCAGATTAAAGCACGTTGGATTCATGGGAGCTTTCCATTTGAAGATAGGTTCATTGCGAATTTTCCAAATCAACCAAAGAGAAGAAATGATAAAACCTATCCATATTGTGAAATTTGCGTGCTGGTTTTCATTTTGAAGGCCGTTTGCAAGAGCTTCTCAATATCCGAAGAAACATCAATTTTGGCGCGAAAGAGTTCATCTATGTGTTTCCATATAAATTTCGAGAAAGGGCGACTGAGAAAAATGTGCTCTATTGATTCTTCTTCCCCGAGCCATAAGTACGTTTATATTATTAACAAATTATGCGAGGGACAATATAATAATTAAAAATATATATATATATATATATATATATATATCATTCATCCTTTCAACTCTCCCTCTATTTTACCAAACAACTTAAGGGATCTACATAATCCTCTCCATCCTTCACATTCCCCATCCTTCCAACCCTTTCCCTCCTTCCTCTTCTTCATCCCTCTAACCAAAGAATGCAAATACCGATATAAGTTTCGGGAGAGGACTAGCCATAGGTAAACATCGGAAGCGGAATCTATATAAGTTACAAAACTCACCTATAACATGAAACAAATGTTTTCCGATAGTGTGCTTCATCTGTTATAAGGTGTTTTATAGATGATGATATGTTCTACTCAATGACGATGGTTATGATTTATGTACACGATTATATGTCATGCCTCTAATAAGAATATGCACATTAGTGCACTTATGACAAGTTTGTGATATGTAAAAATTACAATCACACGTAGTGAAAAGAGGCTGACAAAAATAAGTTTTTAAGCGTTTCGTCCAACCTCCACTAAGGTGAGGATATGAATGAACGATACAATTATAACCATTGGTGTTGTTGAAGGGTCGCTCCCCCGATTCCCCATTAATTGCACGCAATCGGTACGTACACAAGGGTCCTTTTGAACGAAAATGTTTTTAAAATAATGCATAATTGGACATTTCATAATATTCTATGTGCTTATTCATAAAATATTTTGTGAAATGAATGTTTATACTTACTGGACTTTAGCTCACTCATGTATATTCATGCTGTTGGAAAGGCGGGCAAATGGCCCTAACCTTTGTTTTTGATGGAATGATGAGGCAAATATATGGCAATAGAGAAAAAGGGAATGAGATACCACTATGTCATTATTTCCGTAACTAAAATTTTCTTGAAAAATTAAAATAGTTCTAAAACTTTTACTTATATTTTGGAAAATTTATTATGATTATACTTTTAAACATATGACCATATTAGTAAGTAGGCTGTAGGTTACCTACAAATATTTTTGTGAATAAGATAAGGTAGCAAGAACATCAAGATTAAAATATTGACATCTTCATATGTGATTAGTGAATTCTAAATATTAGATAAGCCATGCATGTTAATATGAAATTTCCGCTTCAAGTAAATTGATAACGATGTTAAGCTCAAAGAAGTTTTGTTTTTCTACATGTTAAGCATCTAAATAAAATATTAAGTTAAAAAAAATTCCTGAAAATGTAGGACTTGATATTAGATTAAATTAAGAAGTCAAGTCAAGTATGAACAAGACAGTGCTATAAATCCGGACTGTCACGGTTGAGCCAACTCCATAACATCACACTATAGGACTTTAATAACAAAATTAAAAATTTTGTAAAAATCTTTGTTTCAACTTGTCAAAAGATTTTCCATATTATTTTATTTAAAAAAAAAATGTTTTAGTCAAATTTCTTTCATCAGTTGGCTGTGATATTATTAAAAATTGTTCAAGTGGAAAGACCGCAAGCTAACCATAATTAAAACAAAACAAGGAATACCGTTGGGCTCGGCTGCTCAACCCTTTAATAACAATAATAACAATGAAAATATTTATGATAATAATAATAATAAATAATTTATTGAAAAATGGCTGCTAAACCCATTTTAGAACTTTGATTGTTGAAAAAAACAAAATTGGAGGGGTCAATACGTAATTGTTACTTGGCAAGTTGGGATCTGGCGGTCAATTGAACTTGCAGTTATTTAAGAATACAATAATTTGAACAATTCCCCAAAAAAAAAAAAAAAAAAAACAATAATTGAACACATAATTATTAGGGCAATAATTGGAGGTGGCCGAGGTTCTTCAAAACTCTTGGAAGTTAGTACATTTTGTACTAATTGCGATTGGTAATAAATGTACAACAGATGATAGTTAAATTTCAAATTTTCTTTAATTTTACAAGAATCAAAAGGTCGAAAGTCATTACTTATATAGTTTAGGGACCAAATTGTTATAATTATTGAGAAACTAACCGCGTCAAAACTTTAAATCAATTATTAAATTACATAAAAAAGGGTAAGTTAGAGATGTACGCATCCGTTTGGCAAACTAGCTTAAACTCATATTTTTCATCTTAATTTTGTCTTTTTCTGAAAAGTCAACAAAAATTATAACTAGTTTTTAAAAAGTCAATTAACTCAAATTTAAAAATTTTAACTCAAACCGTTTTACCAAACGCACCAGTAGTAATCTTACTATTTGCCATATAACAAAAAAATAAATTAATATTTTACAAATAAAAAAAATTTTATATCGTTTATCATAATTACTATGTAATTTTTTAGTAACTTTTTACCAAAACAAAAAAAAACAAAAAAAACAAAAAAACAAAAGACAAAAAACAAAAAACAGAAAACAAAAATTCATATCATTTACCACTCTTACTTTTGTAACATAAAGCGTGAAAAAATTATTATAATTACTATATAATTGTGCTATTTTAAAATATTTCAAAAGAATACTCCAATTTCAATTATACTCGTATAAACACGCTATGTAATATAATTTCTCCTTATGCTCTTTGAAAAAAAGAAAAAAAAAAAAAGAACTTATTAATAAAATATTACTTGATGATAATTTTGACACATAAAGTATAGAGTCTAAATCCTTCCTCCTTAAATAAAATAAATAAATAAATAATAGAACTCAAGACTAAATTTTGGATTTTTTCACAAAAACGTTTGGTAAATAATAACTTAATTGCTCGTAGTCCCAGAACTATAAACGAAGTTACTTTCTGTCCCTTTTTTTTTTTTTTTTCTAGATTAAAATCTCATCTCTTATATGCAGTGTTATTTGATCCTTTTATAAATTTTTAAGCATAATAAGTTATTGACATATATATGTCATGTCATATATATATATATATATATTTCTGTTAAATTTTAAACAAAAGTTAGTGAAAGAACCAAATTGCACAGAGTTCATAATTCTTTTGTTAAAAAAAAAAAAAAGAAGATCAAGGATCAAAACACAATTTCGTCTATAATTTTGGACCAAATAAACAATTTACGTTAAATAATGTATTGTATCTATATGAGTTGGGTGTGGGTCCATTCAATCACGTTTTCCACCTTGGTCCATGACAATGACAGATGCTGCATGCCTACATTTCATATACAAAAATGGCAAACTCTGTCATCTAATTCCCATACCCCAAAAAAGGTAAAAAGAAAATGCAGTCTTCACTTTCATGCTCTCATGGAAGAAGAGCACTTAAATTTGGAGAAATCCCAGGAAGCTTCTCTCTCAATTCACCACAAAGAGCCAAGCTTTCAGTTCCAGAGCAGCTCTGTTTTCCCAGCACCAAACCTTCTTCTTCTTCTTCTTCTTCTTCTCCTCTCCAATGTTCACTGAGATCTCGCTATCAATTCGTAACCAGAACGAAAAACCAGAGGAGAAATGAGACAACTCGTCTTCGTTGCGGCATTTCGTCGAACAATTACAGTGCCAACGGTGGTCGGAGTCTGAGGGACTGGATTGAAGCGATCGGCGAAGCGGTTTCCACGGCGTTTCCGATATGGGTCGCTCTGGGCTGCTTGCTGGGGCTGGTGAAGCCCGCTTCCTACAACTGGGTCAAGCCCGAATGGACGGTTCTCGGCATAACGCTGACTATGCTCGGCATGGGCATGACCCTCACGTTCGATGACCTTCGCGGTGCTTTGGCTATGCCCAAGGAATTGCTCGCCGGTTTCGTTCTTCAGTACTCTGTGAGTTCTGTTTTTGTGGAAGAAAATTGAGTGACTTTTATTACCATTTTCTTTCAATTTGTTATGATACAAAAAGTTTGTTTTTGATATTATTTCAATAGTTAGCCTCCGTTTGGATCATAGATTTAAAAAGTAAATTTAAACAGTAAATTCAAATTTTAATGAGAGAGAACACTGTAGAATACTTTTTATAGTGCCCAAAAGCAGTCTTGATACGGTAATCCAAACGGCTATTAATCCTCAGTCCTTCATCAACCACATATTCTAACCAGTTCATTTTCCATCATATAATTGTTGGAGCTTTGGTGTCTGTTAGGAGTAGTAGCTTAAGCTCTGTTGAACCCATTTTTTGTTTCATGTCTATCTAATGTTGAGCTTTTATTTGCACACTCCCAACAATCGGTCTGCTAATGAAGCCCATGGTAATGATGATCTATCCGTCCATATTCCTCGAATTGGCAAACCATGAAGATAACTCCATGGAGATCTCCACCGCGTGGCACTCTTGGAGTCCGACATTACTGTGCAGTTTTCATCTCGAGAGTTTAATTTTTCAATATGAATTTTTTCCGTCCATTGTGATATAACTTCTGGGGCCATCAGCTAAATTTGAATCATGATTCTGGTACCACTTGTTGGGGCTTTGGGTTCCATCACCTTTAATCCCTTTATCTGTTTCACTAGTACAGGAATTTTGTACACACACTCCTAATAATGATCAGTTAACTATGAATAGTTGTCATCCCTTTTAGAATCATATATTGTGCCCTTGGTCCACCTTTTGAGGATCTTTTCATGTGGCAGATCAAATATCAAAGTGCAATGTGTTAACTCCTTTAAGTCCCGTGTGTGCTTATTCTTTTTAGTTTGTTGATGATACGAGACATATATAATTAATACAAAAAAGACAATAATTTTTGTGAATCACTGAAAGGACCAAGGTGGTGTAAGCCTTGTTCAATGGCTAACTATACTCATTTTATAAGGGTGAGTGCTATACCACCCTAAAATGAAAACGCAACGAAAGTTAGTGGATAACTTCGTTTTGTTTGTTTAAAAAAAAAAAAAAAACTTCGTCTTGTTTGTGTTTTGGTGATATAAGTTATGATAGAGAAGACTGGTGATTTTACTGCAGGTGATGCCAATATCTGGATTTCTTGTAAGCAAACTTTTAAATTTGCCATCCCATTATGCTGCTGGTTTAATATTGGTTGGTTGCTGCCCAGGCGGTATGCCATTCTATCTTCTTTTACTGTAAATTGATACCTTCTCTATACCCTCTTTTAGTTATTTTTGTTTTGGGTGAATGGTTGCAGGAACAGCAAGTAACATCGTCACTTATATTGCTCGGTATGTGAACTGTATAAGATTCTGTTAGTTAATAGTTTTGTACCAGAAGACTCAATAGCCTAATTTGTTTTTGCAGCGGAAATGTCGCACTTTCGGTCTTAATGACAGCAGCGAGCACTTTAACAGCTGTGGTTGGTAACCAACATAGATATCTGTTCCAATTTTGTCTTCTTAATTTTGTTTTGGTTCGGTCAGATCAGCATGCCTTCATCTTTATCCGTAGAAAAACTTCTTTTTGTTGCAATTCTTCCAATATTGAAGGAAAGTTGACGTCTGCTTCTTTTGCCACCTAGAAGTGACGGGGAATTCAGAAATTCTTTCCCATTTATCACGACCTATAACAAATCCTTTTAGCAGACATTTTCTTGTTTTATGTTTTACCTTGGTCAACTAAACCATAATTCTAAAAAAATTAAAATAAAGTTCTAGAATTGTCCACTTAAGGAACGAAGTGTTGACCTAATGCACATGTTATCTCCCTACAAGTATATTCCTTTCGTTGGTTGAGTAATTGTTTTCTTTTGCCTTCCTGCTTAATGTAACAACCCCCTTTCGACCTGTCAATGCATACATAAATCTTCTTGTAGTAAGTTTTTTTTTTTTTAATCATTTCAGTCATAATATTTTTCTGATTGCAAAAGGCAATAGAGTAGTCACCTTGAAGTAACTCGACATAATAATGCAATCAGATGCCTCCATGAAGTATTATAATTACAATTTTTTTCCCCTTTTCACTCTTTCAAGCAACCGATCATCTTCAATTAACCTTCCTCGTGCAGATCATGACACCCTTTCTCACAGCCAAACTTGCCGGGCAATATGTTGCAGTGGATGCAGTTGGACTGCTTGTCTCGACGCTGCAGGTGATTTGTTCTTTCGTCCTACATCTAATTTATGCTACAATTATCTTTCTCTTTACTATATAATTCATGCTTTGAAGCTGGGATCAGGTTGTGCTTCTTCCTGTGTTGGCCGGTGCGTTTCTAAATCAGTACTTCCAGGGCCTAGTTAGACTTGTTTCTCCCTTGATGCCACCTATTGCCGTTGGGACTGTTGCCATTCTTTGCGGAAATGCCATTGCCCAGAGCTCTTCTGCAATCCTCCAGTCCGGACTGCAAGTGGTTCTTGCTGCCTCTCTTCTTCATGCATCTGGATTCTTCTTCGGATACATACTTTCTAGGTTGCTTGGGATTGATGTTGCGTCATCGAGAACCATCTCTATTGAGGTTGGCATGCAGGTTGGTATCTTTCAAAATGCTTATCGCATTTTCTGGTTTCATATAACGTAGACATTTTGTTTTTTCATTTACTTGACATTTATCAAGTATTTTTGCTCTTTTCATTTTAAAAACCTGTGGTCTTATGGACTCTTTTAATGTTGCAGAACTCAGTGCTCGGAGTTGTTCTGGCCACCCAACACTTCGGAAATCCTTTAACAGCGGTACCCTGTGCTGTTTCAAGTGTTTGCCATTCCATCTTTGGTAGTGTTCTGGCCGGAATTTGGAGACGGAGTGTGCCCACCCAAACCCAAGATTGAAGTGCTAAGTTGAGATTTGGATCGTTTCCTTTGAACTTCAATTTATAATTAAATCAATGCACTTCCCCGGCTTCTATTCTATGCTCATTTTAGGGGTTTTATACACACACACACACACACACATATATAAATTCGATTGCATATAGATTGAACTGATTTAGTTTGGGTAATTTGAATGGAAAATGTGGAACATATGTGAGACACAGCAGCTCCTAAGACTCATGTAGTGGGGTTCACCTCCTATTTAATCCCGACTCAACCTGAGTCGGGTTCAATAATATTACTCTATTTAAATCCCTCTCCTTTTTTGGTCTTAGCAAGGACCTTAATACTCTTATATGCATATTTGACTGTCTGTACGGATTTCAAATATTTTGCCTATTGGAACTTTTTTTTAGACATGTCGGAAAAGAAGATATGAGACATTATCTTTTTTGTTGATTATCCTTGCTATTGTTTTTCTTTCACTCTCTTTGTTGATTCTCCAATATTTATGCTTGCGTTGGTCTAGTCAAAAAAATTTTTTTTTTAAATGCTTCTGTGCAGTGGCGGAGCCACGGGCTGAGGGGGGCCATGGACCCCGTTAGCATTTTTTTTTTCTTTTTTAGTTTTAATATAGTGGGTATATGTATAAATTAATATTGACACCTCTTATATAGTTTAAGGAGATTTAATTTGTACCCATAATATTGATAAATATTCCCAAAAGTCAATAAATTTTAATGTATTTTTTCCTACAAGAAAATTATCTTAAAATCATTAAGAATGCTCCTACTACCATATACCTATAAATGAAAATAATTTTTTTTTTATAAAATAATTAAGAAACATATAAAATTACTACTAAGAAATTGAAATAATAGAAATAATTAAGAAACCATAAAATAGAAATAATATTTTTGAAAAATCCTAAGAAATTGTTCTAAATTGTTTTAAACTCTAAAATTACTCTTCATCAATTTCTTTTCTTAAAAGAATTTAAAAACTACAAGAAAAATTTCAATGGAGGATTCAAGTGAAATAAAAATAAAAGAAATATGTTTCTTGAAGAGTCAGCAACCATTGAAATATGTATTTTTATTTTTTAATTCATTAGTATTATGTGTTTTTTTTTTCTTTTCTTTTAGTATTTAAAAATGATTCTCTGTGGTTTTTTATATGATTATTCTTATTATTTGTTTTTTCATACTACGTTCATTTACATAATTCTATATTTATGTTATTTTTTTTAATATAGTATGACATTCCTTAATTTTTGATTTAGACATTACTTGACTTTTTCTTCTTCATTATTTCCTCTTTTTTTTTTTTAGAGATACTTTATGTTTTCTTTTTGAGAATGAAAATATATAAATTTTTTATTTAGATTTGTTAATTTATTTTTAACAAAATAAATTAAATTGAAAATAAAAATGGGTGTATGAGAGGGTTAGATGTGGTATTAGATAAAAAGTATCTATAAAAGGATATGTTTATTATGTTTATATTAAAAAAACATTTATTAGATGTTGATATTTATCAATATTGTGGGTGCAAATATAGCAACTCATATGTTATTTGGTAAACAATTTGGATTTTAAGAAATAAAATAGTTTATTATAAGCATAAACATTAGTGAGCTAATGACTAGATCGAAAATTTTTTTTTGTCCTTCCTACCAATAAATCCTCACTCGGTCATTGCTTCTATATGCGACAATTGGTATCGAAGATAATTTTTTATCTTGGTTGTGTCTACTTGTGAGTAAAGAATTAGTGGTTTGGAGAAATAACGGAAGATTCCGTAACTTCACCGATGATGCAGTCAACTTATTCATCAGCGAGAACAACGGTGAGTAACGCAAAATTTGAAGTGGCGAAGTTCGACGACACAAACAACTCGGCATGTGACAACGTGAGGTCTTAGAGGCTCTTTATCAATAGGATCTAGATCTTGTTGCCGTTGAGGATGAGGTTTATGAGAAACTTGTAGAGATGAAAATTGACATCCTGTCTCTAAATTAAAAATCTTTTAATTGACACTTTAAACTTGAAAATATGTTGTAATTTACTCCAAATAGAGAACGTGGTTTTATTTTTTGATGATTTTTTTACACATGACTTTGCATGACCTACTATTATGGGTGCCCAAGATCTTTTTTTGCTCGAACTGTGCTCTACATGAACAAAAATCCCTTCTTCTCATGGTGAATCCTTGGATAACTAGTCGTACAAGCGAGAGGGAGTTTTGTTTATATTCGATCTAACTCAAGCAAAAAAGATCTAAACCGCCCTCAATAATAGGTCACTTGTGAATAATAAAGAAGAAAACTGTAAAACATTTAAGTTTAACCTCTTTTTCAATCTACTTGCAACGGATTTTGAAATTTGAGGAATCAATTACAAAGATTTTGGATTCAATTGTCAAGATTTTTAATTTGACGACTAATTTGCTAAATGTGAGAAGCTCGGAGGGCAACCGGCCGAAAAAGCAAAAAAAAAGGGGGGGGGGGGTGGAGAAGCTCTCCACGTCATCAATTATGACAGTCAGTGGTGGGTCCCACCGATTTGGGGATAAAAAGTGACGTGGATCTCCCTCACTCACCCCCCGCCGTATTTTCCAAATTTGGCGCCACTTTTTCAATTGGAGAAACCCCCGAAAATTAGCGAAAACCTCAACCTTGAATTGAAAAAAATAAAAAACATCTGAAAAAGAAATGCTCAACCGAATTTTAACTTCCCGCACAAATTCAAACCTTTTCTTTTGGCTCCTCTTCAAAGAAAAAAAAGATTTTCTGTCGAAAACTTTGACTGTTCCCACCAAAACTAAATAACTCCCCCAAAAATCTATCAGATTTTCCTCTCACAAAAATCCCATTTCTTCTTCTTCTTCTTCGTCGTCGATTTCGTTGCTTACCCATTTCAGAAATGGATCCGAAATTCCACGCCTTACCTCCTAACAAACGCCTCCGACTCATCCACCAACAACAACAACAACAGCAAGAGCAAGAGCAAGAACAGCAACAACCTTCCTTTCCCTTTTCATGTCTGCCGGCGAAGAAGCGGAAGGAGACGTGGGACCCACACGTTTTTCACTCCTCCGCCGTCGATTCTTCCTATTCCTTGCCGGCTAAGAAAAGGGTCTGGGCTCTTCCGCCGGATCTCATTCTCCAGAAGCCGCAATTCGACCTCAACGCCGACTACAAAGAAGAAGAACAAGAAGAAGAAGAAGAAAAAGAATTCACTGTCGGAAATGAAGCTGAGGAAGAAGATGAAGAAGAACAAGAAGAAGACGATGGAATTGTCTGCGCCGTTTGCCAGAGCACGGACGGAGAGCCGTCGGATCCGATCGTGTTGTGCGACGGATGCGATCTGATGGTCCACGTATCCTGCTACGGGAGACCCCTCACGGAGGGGATTCCCGATGGGGACTGGTTCTGCGCTCAGTGCAATGAAAAGAAGGCGTCTTCTGAGAAAAACGACGTGTCGTTTTCTTGCTGCCTGTGTCCGGTCAAGGGAGGTGCGATGAAGCCGACGGGGGAAAACGACAAGTGGGCTCATGTCGTTTGCGCTCTGTTCGTCCCTGAAGTGTTCTTTAGAGACCCGGAGGGACGGGAAGGTGTTGACAGCTCGAAGGTTCCGGAGAGCAGAAGGGAACGGAAGTGTTATCTTTGTAAAACGACAGATGGGTGTGCTATTGACTGCTCGGAACCCAAGTGTCGTTTGTCGTTTCATGTGACCTGCGGGTTGAATGAAGATCTTTGCATTGAGTATAGAGAAGGAAAGAAGAAAGGTGCTGTTGTTGCTGGGTTTTGTAGGACCCACACTGATCTCTGGAAGAGGGTAAGCTTAAGCCTTTTTTTTTTTTTTTTTTTTTTTTTTATAAGTGTGGAAATTACACTATTGGCAAGACAATTTTAGCTATTTGATCTTTAGAAATTTTTGAAGGCACTAAAAGCTGTGGGGTAGGATTGCCCTTCAAAAGGGGCATTTTTTGTATTATCGTTCTAGCTTCATTAATTTCCATTCTTTTGATTTCTAATAAGATAAGTATAAAGCGTAAAAAATTTAACTAAAAGGACAAAAGACACAAATTTGTCTATTTGCTGTTGTTGTTTGTGTGTGTGTGTGTCTATATATATATGTTTTTTTTAGTCTAATGTGATTTTGGGGTAATTTGATGATTAAAAATTTTCTGGATTGAAAGGTTTTTCTTTTTTTTTTTTTTTTTTTTTTTTAAATGTGGGTTTTGATTGTGAAATGGATATGTGATGATTTTTCTAAATGGGATATTTGGATTATGGTGTGTTTGCAGCAAGAAAGATCTGGGAAGTTCAAGATTGTGGCGAGGGAAGACTAGAAGATGGATCTGCTAGTTGGTCTTCTTCTTCTTCTTCTTCTTCCTTTTTTCCCTTTATTTAGGTTTTAGATGGCAGATTTCATTGTTTTTTAGGGGTCTAGTATTGGTTAATTTAAGTGACTGCGATTACCGATGAGTGAATTGTATTCCATCCTAATCGCTTTTCAAACTTTGTTAAGTGACTCAAAAGCCTTATGAAAAAGGTTGGAAACTGTCTTGCAGTTTTTGTTGATTAGATCTACGTCATCCATTGTAGTTCTTGGAGAAGTGTTTTGTACAAAGTGGGGCTCACTCAATCTTCAGAGGCTGTTTTGGCTGAATCTGATGTACTACTAATAAAGAGAACTGATGGGTTTTGATCTTTTTAGAGTATTTACATTTACATATTTGAACAATTCGTTTAAACACAGACTTAGATTTCCCATTTTGTAATATAGAAATTGGTTCTCTGCAAAAACTGAGCAAGAGAATGAGACTTGCAAATGAGGATCCTTGCTAGAGCATCAGTCGACTCGTGTCGTGCTTCAATTGATCGGCTTGAAAGCTTTTAAGCTTAAGTGGTTCACATCTACTAAATTCTCAATTTTTCAATCTAATGATTTAGTCACTTTATGTGTAACCATCTCAAAACTATGTCAAATTTTCACCTCACACTCTTTCTCCCTTAGGAAGCCGAACCCCAAAGAGGAGGGAAAAAAAAAGAAGAGAAAGATAAAGAGAAAGAGAAGGATAGGGTGGTCGGATATTTTTGGAGGAACACCAAAGCAAGAAAAAGTTTGATCCAAAATTTAGAACTTATCTCCAAGCTTAAAGATAATCTTTCAAAACCTTTGAGCTATCCAATTAAGTTTTAATTCAAGATTTATTGTGTATTTCAATGTTGGTTTGTAAGAGCATAATCTCATCTTATTTTTCTTATGCAATAGCTTAGGTTAGTTTAGATTTGTGCTTGTTTAGGAATTAAGTGGTTTTGATTTATGTTTTATGCATGTTTTTGATGGTATAGTTGCATAATATTAGGGCTTGCATGTGTGTCTTTATGATGTTTGTTATATGTCCCCATGTGTTTAAGAAGTTATAAGTTATGAATGAATGATGGATAAGCTAGGTTATGAATTTGTATGACAATATAGATATGCAAACTAACTTTAAACCTTAGTTGGTGCAAGAACACCACAAGAGATGTATGTGTATGAATGAATGTATGTTGATGGGAAATTTACATTAGAAGTGCTGCAAACTTGTCTTAGGCTCACGGTTACGACCGTTTGAGGTAGTGTGCGAGTAGATTTTATGTAAAAAATGGACTTAAGCCAAAACTGCCAATTTCAGGTAAAACTGGACAGCTCACTGGAAAAGTAATTTTGAAGCCTTTAGAGATCGAATTTGGAGAAACTTAAAACATGAAAGTTGTAGAAAATGAAAATTTCTAGGGGACACCACAGATAGTTTTCAAAAATAAAACTCCAATGGTCTCTATTTTTATAAAAATCTGAACCTGGTCATGCTCAGACTTCATGCATGGCCAGGCAGGTTCAATCAGGAAAATGAGTAGATTAGAAGCTGAACTGGGTTCTGAGCAAAATATGAAAGTTATAGGGTTTTCAAGGTCTAAAACTTTCGTGAAGAAAAATTTTTTAGATTCATAGCAGATTTTTAAATAAAATTAGATTTCAAAAACTGTGCAGGAAAACAGGAAATTCTTGTACAGGATTTTCAAAAGTAATGTAGGAAAGGGAAATTCCTGCACATACACTGATAATTGACAGCATGAAACTGTTTCAAGGGCAGTTTCCAACACTTGACAATTTTATTATCTTTGCTTAAAGAATTTCAGTTTTGACAAAAGATTGAGATTTAAAACAAGGATTTTTGTACAAGAAATAGACAATGAAAACTACGTATTTTCAATAACAAAGAAAAATAAGTAGATAGCCTAAAAGTTATCTTGATAACATAGTAATAATATGGTAATCAAGGGTAATCGGGTAGGATACCTAAGTTACTAGGTTGGGCCCAAAGCCTAATGTTACTTATAGTAACCTAATAGGATATGACTTGTGAATTTGGGCTTTAGTAATCCAATAAGAGTGACTCAAATATAATTTAGGCTCACATCAAAGGTTACCCAATGTAACCTAACAAAATGTTAAGTATGTTAGTTGGGCCTAAAACTCAGGATTACTCATAGTAACCTAATGGGATATGGATTGAAATAATAGGGCTTAGGCCCGAAGTTAGGAATAGTAACATAATACTATTCAAGTATGATTAGGCTTAGTACCAAAGGTTACTTTAAGTAACCTAACAAGATATGATTTAAGTATGATAAGCCATAAATCCTAGGGTTACATTTAGTAACCAAGTAAGTTATCATTAGTATGTATGGGGCATATATAACTAAGATTACTTATGGATGTTGGTTAGTTTACCAACATTTTATGATTATGATTTATAAGATCCTTATCTTATGTCCTTTTAATAGTAGGAGGTAACATGTTGTTGCGACCTGACTTGGAGCATTAAAACCTAGGACATAGCAGACCAGGTAAGTACAACTCCGCCTACAGCATAGGCTATGTGTTTTGTTACTTGTATGATTTGTTTAAAGTTTATGAATTGTTATGATATGATTTATGATTTATGATTTATTTATGTGTGACATCATGAAGCATGTTCACTAATTTACATGATAAGACTAAGACTTAAGTATGAAATGATTTATTAAGTATGCTTTAAGATAAGAATAAGTCTTAAGAAAATTAAGTAAGTTGGTAAGTTAACTTGCCTTGTGTCATACCGACCCGTACTAGGTCGGGTTTGGTCTATGGTTTGAATTGGACTGGGCTGGCCGTCCCAACCACTTCATAGCTGCACGCCACGGTACGTACACTTATGTTAAGTAAGGGGCCCAATAGTATGTTAAGCTAAGAAAGTATAATGGAACATAATAGGTTCATGCATGGTTATGATTTGTTTTGCGGATGTTGAAGTTGTACTTGCTGAGCGAAAGCTCACGTCTTACGTCTATGCTGTAGGTAAGCAACCTAGCGGTAATCTTTGATGCAAGGTGGTGGAGTATGGCACTGTCAACTGTGAAATTTGGGATAGTGATCGCTACATGTTTGGTTTATAATATATGTATTACTTTATACTCAAAAGATTTTATCTAGTAAACGTTTATAAATACGTATTTATTCGTGTGAGTGCACGTTGTATAAAAAAAAATTTCTACTAATTATGTAAGATAAGTATGATAACGGCCTATGTTAGGTGGGTTATTACACAGCCCCCCGCAGAGCCAACACATTTAGCAACTTGTCCAGACATCGATGTCTTATTATCAAAATAAAATAAACACTTAAATTAATTTAATATAAAAAATGTACAAAATGCATGATTTTGGTAAATGATAAAAACATATAACAAATTTATGAATGTTAGTACATATATCATCAATTCTTCATCAACTTCGTCATTGACATTTAAGTCATCATTCTCTTCAGACTCAGTGATCTCTTCTTTAACACACTCTTCTAAAGTCTTGTCACGTAGCTCGTTATTGATCAATTCATCGTCTGTTAGAGGTGGCTTGTTTTTCAATATTGCATCAATATCGGAAAACGCTGTAACAGATTCCACATCCAATCGATTAAATGTTAAGATATCCATATCAAATAGTTCAAATACTAACTCAATACCTTGTGACTCTGTATCTTGAATGACAAGGACCTCCTCAACGACATCATCAGGATAGTCCCATATATATCTAAGGCCAAAATGTTCTACAACTTTCCAATTGGGATCGTTTAGTAGATCATCTACAAAAAAAACTTGTTCTGCCTGAGATGCTAGTATGAATTAATCATTCTCATACCAAGTGTTCTTCACACATACACTGGTCCTATTTTTGTAATGTTGAATTATCTTCCTTTTTGGATGAGTATCAAACAACTTACACTTAAGTTTATTAATTTGACTAGAAAATTCAAAGATGAGTACTTCATACACCTTGGATAATTCATACACCTTGGATACAAAGCTATATGAAGCTCGGAGTACTCATTATTTATTTATTTTTGTATTTTAGTCATTATTTAGCCCTAAACAGTTCACAGTACCCTTTGGTTCACCTTTTGTTTTTTTATTTTTTTATTTTTTATATATATATACTTAATGTCCTTATAAAGCGTACTCACAGGATTAGGACACATTTTTAACAAATTTTTATTATTTACATTTTGACCCTAAATTTTCTATATTTACGTTTTGATCCCCAAAAGGCATTTTGGTAATTTCTTATCCATTTATTATCAAAATATGACACAAGGTCTATTTTAAGTCTCTATTTAAGACTTCAAAGTTTTGGATTCAAATAAAGTCTTTAGGCTGGTGAAATTACGATTTTACTCCTTTAAGGGCAAAATTGTCATTTTTGACATTTTTATTTCTGACCAAACTTGAGCTCTTCTTATGGCTTATGTCAAGGGTAATATTCTATCCTCATACATGATTATGAAAATTTCACTCAAAATACCATTTTCTAATTTATTAACATTTATGTCAAAAATATTATTTTCGGTACTTTATGGTCATTAATTCTTATTCTAGCCTATTTGTGATGTCAAAATATTTTCCTCATCATTTATGCTTCCATTAAATAGAAGAAATAATATATCAACATGCCATAATTTCCTATTCTCATACATCAATACTCATTTCCTGTCATAAAACCATAAAAATTACATAAATATATTTTTCATTATATTCCATATACAAATCATGTTTTCTAGTCATTTTAAATCATGGCCAACACATATATCATCTCACTAGGTAGCAAAAAAGCATCTTAATCATTTATTGCGCCAAGATTTTCATATTTGAAAGAACACATTTTGAAAGGAAAGTTATGAAAAACTTGGTAAACCACTAGTTTACAAATCATTTACCTCTTAGAAAAGTAATTGGTTCTTAGCTCCTCTTGAAGGCTTTGAATCACTCTTGGATCCTTGAGGTAGGGGGCTAGAATGGAAATTAAACATCACTTTAAAACATTTTTAAAACATCATTTTTCTTTCTAAGAAACAAGTCCAAAAATATAGGTTTTTACCTTGAAAACCACTTGGAATAGCTCTTCCTCCTTGTTAAAAAAATAATCTTCGGAGTGGGTGGAAGGAAATGAAGAATATTTTTAGCTTCCATTAGCTACAAATTTCGTCCACAATGAAGGGAGGAAGAGAGGAAACTTTTCTTTGCTTGTATGGTTTTTATAAAAGAGAAAAGAGTGGTTTTTGGTTTACCTTAAAACTATTTTATAACTAAGTGTTATTATGGGTTAAAAATTGAAAATTTTGGATTTTAATCTCTCCAAAAACTTGCTTAACTGAAGACGACAAGTTGAGAGATTGTTTTGGTGGTTTTTCATGTATTTCTAAATAGTTTTAGTGAGTAGTTATTCAAGTAATCCATCATCTTATATTGTAATTATTCTTTCATTCTTGTCCTTTTATTTTTGTTTTGCTTGTCTGGGGGTTGGATTTTCAAAAAACCCCCCCTCTTGCATAGCCTATTTTTTGAAAAAAAAAATTTTTTTTTTTTGGATTGATGTCAGTTTACTGGTAGTAGGCAAGCAGCTCACTACCTGTCTGCATAGCTCAGTGGGCCAGTGGCCCACTAAGGAAGGGGAGGGGTGCACGACACCCCTTCCTGGGGTGCACGACACCCCTTCCTTTGAAAATTTTTTTTGGCAGTGGGGTGGGTTAAACCCCATTGCCTTGCCCAGTGGGTAATTACCCACTGGGTAGGGCGGTGCATGGGCACTCCCCTTAACCATCCTTTTTTTTTTTTTCTCCTTTTTATTTATTTATTTATTTATTTTTGAGATTGTAGTAGGATTATTAAATTTAATTTAGTAGGTAAATCTTGGCATGGCATAAAATTCACTTCTTTAAATCACAATATTATGATCACTCATACATTATATATATAATGAATTTTCACACATCATATTTTCACTAAATCCCAATTAAAATAGAAAATAGGAGTAATATCATATTTATATTTTTTCGTCACCAATAAATAAAAAAAATGTTATTAATAATGAAATTTACAATTTAATTCTCTGTTTAGGAGGAGAATTAATATTGTAAAATTTGAAGTTGTTACAAAACCAAACCCACTAGAACGGGAGTTGGAATTGGTGGCAAGGGGGAAGGCTCGGCTAGCTTGGCGGCAAGGGAATGGTGGCGACGGAGGCATTTTTTTTTTTTTTCTGGTGGAGGGCAGTCCGAATCTGAGAGGGAAAGGGGGATGGAGAGATTCGGAGTTTTTTAGGGCAACATTAGAGAAACAGGGAGAGAATCGGAGAAGGAGAGTGAGAGAATCGGAGGAAAGAGTGAGAGAATCAAAGAGGGAGAGAGAAAATCACAGGGAAAATGGAGAAGAAGTCTGTCTGATATGGATTATACCCATTTTTATTTGCGACGACACATCGTCGCTAATAACCTTAATTGTCGTTGCAAATAACCTTTGAAATGACATCGTCTTCATAGAATTCATTAAGAAGCTTCTCGAGACTCGAGTATTTGTGACGATATGTCGTCGCAAATACTTTCAAAATTTCTAAAATTTTTTAAAAACCACCATAAATTTGGGGAAGATTCCTAAAGCATTATTTGCGACGACAACTTTCACAAGTCGTCACAAATAATATTTCGGGAACCATCTTTTTTCACAAATAAATTGAATTTTTAAGTATTTGTGACGACATAGTCAATATTGCAAAAAGATTCCCAATAAATTAATTTATAGCTGTTGCCAGCTATAATACACGAAATTATTTGCGATGACATTATCGTTGCAAATGACATCTATTGGCGCCAAAAAACTCCCGCCATTCATTATTTGGCGCTCAAATGGTTATTTGCAACGATGATGTCGTTGCAAATACTAAAGATATTACTATTTTTTTTTCGTTTTTGCGATAGCTTTGTTATCACAAAGCAGTTGTTTTAAGTGACAACAATTTTTTTTTTTTTAAAACGACTGACAGCTTTAGTGGTGATATGTCATCGCAAATTATCATTTATTAGCGACAACAATTATCGTTACCAATAATGTCGTCGCTAAAAAGGTAAATTGTAGTAGTTGTCATTTTAGTATTGATATTCCAACGTATAACAAGGAAACTACTAAGAAGCTGCTAATGGTCGTCGCCAATAATGTTGTTGTTAAAGAGGTAAATTATAGTAGTGCATGTCGTTTTAGCATTGATATTCCAACGTATAACAAGGAAACTACTAAGAAGCTGCCTACCTTAGAATTTTTTTGGTATAAGTAGTGTGTAAACTTAATAATTTTAATTTAAAAGGAGTGTGTTCTTAGAGAGGGGTGTAGAAGTTAAGATTGGTGTCTCAATAAAGCCATATCTTACTTTTTTTTATGGGAGACATACTTTGATAAATGAAAAGGACTATTGTAGTAATATTTTAATAATTAATGGACATTCCAACTTTGAAAAAGAGATTTGAGACCAAAGTTACACAATTGTAAAATTATGGACTAAATGAGCTATTTATGCTTTTTAATAACTTAAAAACAGCCTCTAAAACCAATGCCAAATGAGTCCGAAGCAAGTCCTTAAAATACAACGATCTGACCTTAATGAACTACACGACAGTGTCGGTTTTATGAAGAAAGGCGTGAGGAAGACGTCTTTGCCAAAGCCATTAATAGTGGCGGGACCAAGACGGACCATGCAACGCGTTTTGTGGAAAAGGTTGTAAGTTGTAACGTATTCCACCCTTCGAGTTGATCAATCCAACAGTGTGTTCTTCAACTATGATAGAAAAGTGTTGGAAAGAATAATGACACTTTTGTTTTTTGTTTTCTGATTTTTTTTTCCCTTTGAAAGTCACTTTTGTTTTCGAAAATTAAATGATAAGCTTCATGTGGACCGTTGATTCGTGAATATATTTAGACACTGCATTTATGTTTACATCTTTGTTTTAAATATATTATTTATATGTTTTTTGTAATATTTTCTCTATCTCTTGTTTGAACTTAAGGAGCGCTTGTCTCTCTCTTTTAATGCACCTAATGTTTGGAACATAAGTACTTAATCCAAAGACCAGAAGGATAGTGGACAAGTTTTGGGAGAGGGTATTTCTTTTTTCATCATGATTGTCATGCCAAATTAAAGGTTGTAAACAGAAAAGAGTAATAACATTAATTTCTTTATGAGTGCAATATATATTAATGACATATCCCAGTAGTAGTAATTTAACGGTAATAATAAAACATTATAACAGTAACATTTTTCTGGAAATTATTTACTATCTTTCTTTTTTGAAATATTTACTATCATTTTCTAGTACACATAAAATTATAAGAATAATATTTTTAAAATAAATAATAAAACAAGTTATAAAATTATTATTTACAATTTGAAATTATTTTTAATTGGAAAAGAATTATAAATTTTAAACAAATAGTTGAATGTAAGTTTATTATTTGTTATGGTGATGAATATAATGGGGAGATTGAAATTATTATTTATTGTTAACGATATTTTAGTGAGTTTTTATAATGACAGCAGAAGCAGGTAACTTTGGACCTGCTTTTCAAATTCTGTTGTATTGCAGTAGTTTTTAGAATCTGCTAGACAAAAGCATTGTTCACCAAAGATCACTTAGAGCGTCTCAATACAATGCTAAATTGTTATTCTAATGGTAAAATTTGACATTTGGATGCAAAAAGTGATCTCCAATGGAGTACTATATTTAATATCAAATTTGTTATATGCTAAACTTTGTGAAAAATTTATTACAATGTTTAACGGATGTCAAATTTAACATTTGATTCTTATTGGTTGTTATATCATGTAATTATTGCAATATTTTTATTATTTATTTATTTAAATGCTAAAAGTTTACTTTGACAACTTTCAAAGCATAATAATGATGATACAAAAGTAGAAATCACATTATGTATTAGAGTAAAGTAAGGTACTATTATTTTTCACAGTTTTTTATAAACATATATGACAGTCGTATAGCCAAATTTATTGGAGATGGTCTAACATGCCGTAAATTTTTTAATAATATAAAAGCAGCTTCAAAAACCATTGCCAAATGAAACCGAAGCAAGCCCTTAAAATACTCGGTATGAACTTAATGAACTACACTGCAGTATAGAAGATGTGTAAAGTCTTTGCAAAAGCCATT
Organism: Ficus microcarpa; assembly: GCA_025413485.1. Classification (NCBI taxonomy): domain Eukaryota; kingdom Viridiplantae; phylum Streptophyta; class Magnoliopsida; order Rosales; family Moraceae; genus Ficus; species Ficus microcarpa. The sequence goes on along the minus strand of CM046383.1, from coordinate 24,951,300 downwards.
AATAGTGGCGGGACCAAGACTGGCCGTGCAACTCGTTTTGTGGAAAAGGCTGTAAGTTGTAACGTATTCCACACTTCGAGTTGATCAATCCAACAGTGTGTTCTTCAACTATGATAGAAAAGTGTTGGAAAGACTAATGAAACTTTTGCTTTTTGTTTTTGTTCTTTCGTTTTTTCTTTTTTGATTTCATTGAAAGTCACTTTCGTTTTCGAAAATAAAATGATAAACTTCATGTGTAACGCGAGTCTTAAATATATTTAGATACTATGTTTATGTTTTTGGATCTCTGTTTTAAATATATTATTAAATGTTTTTTAATAATATTTTTTCTTATAAAAATTTTGATTCTTTTCTTTGAAAAAAGAGTTCATATAAAACAAAAACGCAAATGGAAACGAAGACTTGCGACTGTTTAAAAAAATTCAACTTTAGCATGTTATATTGGAAATGTGAATATTGCACTCAAAAAAATAATAATCATAAACAAATAAATTGATAGAGTGTAATACAATTATTTAACATGAACAAAACCCGAGGGGGAAAAAAAACCATAGTAGAATGATTTTTTTAAACATCGAATAATGGTTGCAACTAACAGTACCACCAATTTGTTTAGAAACTCCACCTAAATTTAACCCATAAATTAAGTTGAAGGTGTTCTAGTAATGGAGCCAAAGACACCGAAACAAAAGGGAGTAAATAGAGGGATGGAATAAGGAAGGAATAAATTATTCATCTTCGATATGATCAACTAAGGGGAGAAATTTAAAAATATAAAAATTTTAATTGGCTTTTACAAATTTCAAAAGTTCAAAGATAACTACAATTAAGAATAAAAAAAGCAAAACATAGAGGCTTATGATAATTATCGGCAAAAGAAAGATGAAGCAGATCATCTAGTTTTATACATAGAACTTCAAATCACACCCACAATTTTAGATTTTACAGACTTAATATTGCTTAGTATCTACTATCCACTCAAGTAAAGAGCTATTTATTAGAGAAGCAACAACTTATATGTTACAGAAAATAGCAAATATCAAGATCAAATTATGAGAACCCATGAGTTCCAAACACGCTTGGTGAAACTGTTTGCACAAAGTTGCTACGTACACTCACTGCTCCTCCTCGTGTCTACAAATGAAAGAGAGACCATATATAAAGGTTATTCCATATTAAAATTTAGCTTATATTTGTAAAATTCTATTATGTGGGAGGAAAATTACAAATTAACACAAAAAGAAAACCTTTTCATATCAAACCTCTATGTTTTTTTTTAATTATTTATTTATTTTACCTGACAATGATATTGGAGTCCATGCTAATTTGCCAGCAAATATGCAAATTAGAGTGACTGGCATAATTTTTATTTTTCCTTTTAAATTAGAGTGACTTGCTAGATGTTTCTTCTTGTTTTTTTCCCCCCTTTCTTTTCAATAATTTATTCGAATGTGGAATTACACTACGAGTGTTTTAGTCAATTAAGGTGGGATATCCTATACAATCTAATTTAAAATTATTACCATTAATTGAGAAAATATACAAAATTAAACAAGATAATATACATAAAGCAAAGATAAACTATGATCACAAAAACATGAAATGGAAAAGCAATAACTGATTACTGTGGATTTAAAAAAAACAGAGCAGTTGCCGAGATTAATAAAAACTTACCTGATTGACAAAGAAGGGATGCCTTCAAATTCCTGTCCTCAAAATCTTGCTTTATAGATTGCAATCCTAACCAAAAGAAAGTCCACCAAATTGTTGAAGAACAAGAAGGAGGCATGTCTGCAAGCACGATTGAAGAACAAAACAAGACAAACTCCCCAAAAACCGACAGTGAAGCGTGACCCCATCCCAATAAGTAGCCATTTCATCCCAATAAATAGCCATTTCATGAATTCATCTTCGCTGCTTTCATGATCACGAGTACTTCGTTGTCCACCTTGAGCAGGATTGCCTTGATCGTCATTTGTGTAGCATTTATTTGCAAGTGGTCGACCACAAAGGTCTTCATTACCGGCAAATACAGAGGCGTTAAAGCCTTGCAGTTGAGTACCTGATGGAATCTTTCCAGATAGGTTGTTGTATGACAAATCCAGATGACTCAAGAAATGCAAATCTGACATGCTGGTAGGGATCTCACCGGAGAAGCGGTTCCGAGACAAGTCAAGTGACTGCAGTTGATTTAGCTGACCAATGTCCTGGGGGAGTCTTCCAGACAAGTTGTTTCTTGACAAGTTTAACGCGACTAAGCCCGAGAGATTCAATATTGCATTGGGGAAGTTGCCATTCAATCTGTTGCTTGAAAGGTCAATCAGCCTTAAGAACACAAGGTTTCTTTTATACTCATCACTTCTTCCTCTCCACGAAACAGTTGCCCTGTCTATGTAGTTCCATGAAGTAATGATATCCACCTCAGTTCTGTTCACGACAGTTGTGTAGGTTGGACCATTAACTTCCAATGTTTCATTGGAATTTGCGTTATGCGCCATGGCAGTGAAATTACAAAGGCATTGTGGTATTATCCCATGCATATTGTTATGAGATAGGTCCAAGATTTGCAGATTTGTTAGCATACATAGACTTGATGATATGCTTCCATCAAACATATTTGAGCTTAGAATGAGTATCTTCAGATCAGAGAGCCTGTTCCCAATCCACGCTGGTACCTTTCCCGAGAGTTTGTTGGCGCCCAAATTCAGAAATTGCAAGAGTTGAAGTTCTCTCATCGATGGAGGTAATTCCCCAGAGAAACTGTTGTTATGTAGATCTAACGTTTCAAGTACCGTTAGAGAACCTATCGACCTTGGAATTTTCCCAGAAAAATTATTATTGGCCAAACTAACCAGGTGGGTCATCAAACCCCATCGTGAAGGACAACTATCGGGAATCACACCTGATAATTGGTTGTTTGAGAGGTCTAGATGGATGTTCAGATCTTGTGAATGTGTAATATTACATAAGGGCAAAAGTGAACCAGAAAACAGATTGTTAGACACATCTAAGAAACCTAAGCTATCAGATTGAATTCTTGGCAACGTCCCCACCAAATTGTTTGAACTCAAATCTAACACAACAAGTTGGCTTAGGCTGGGTGATGCAGGAAACGTGCCATGGATTTGGTTTTTTGAGATGTTCAAATAAACCATGTTGTTGTTAAACAAGTTCTGAAACCAAATAGGGATTGTATCTGAAATTCCAAGATCAGAGATATCAAGGTGGGAAAGCATGCTTTGGTTTTTAAGCCAATTTGGGAAAAGATAAGGTGGTTGTAGCTTGCAAGATCTGAGCCTTAGTGTACTCAATTGGAATGGTGGTATCCAATTGGACTCTATTTTCAAAGTCGAGGATAGGCCTAACGATGTTAATTTGGAGAGATTTGATAGGTGTGATTCGGAGATCTCACCACCCAAAACATTTAAAGAAACATCCAATACCTCCAGATTTTCGGACAGGTTTCCAATGCCGGCTTTGGCCAAATTTCCATTCAAATTATTATCAGAAAGTAATATTGCTTTTAGAGAGGGAAAGACAGAAAAATCAGGAATCGGCCCAGAAAAATGATTTGTGTGCAATTGTATTCTCTCTATCGAGGGACGTTGATTGCAACTAGACAGGTTTTGAAAGAAGGTAAGTTGTCCGCTGAGATTGTTGCCGGAAAGATGTAAAGCCTTCAAATTACATAGATTTCCGAAGGATTTTGGAATCTCACCCTCAAGGTTATTCCTACCGAGATTGAGATATGTAAGGCCACTTATTTTACCAAGAGAATATGGAATCGAGCCAGATAACTCGTTAGAAGAGAGATCAAGAGAGACAAGATTGGTACTCGAGTTGAGCAACCATTGGAATATTGACGAATTGAGCGAATTGCTGTCAAGGATAACGGTGGAAAGAGATGTAGACATATTGATGTGAGAAAGAGTGGAGAGTGAGGGAGAGTGAAGAGAACGTCCAGAAAGCACTAAGGTTGACAGCTTAGTAAGCCGACTTACACTCCTCAGCCAATCAGTTGATACAGAACGAACCATAGAACTCAGATTCAAGTATTCTAGATTGGAAAGACCAGCGATCCATTGGAAGGTTCCAACATCATCAAGTTTAGGATTAAAGGCAAGATTGAGGTATTGTAAATGGGAAAGGTTTCCAAGATGATTCGGAATCTCTCCATAAAAGCTGTTTTGACTAAGGTCCAAATATCTCAAATGTGACAATTCCATCAAAGAAGTGCTAATCTTACCTGTTAAGTTGTGGTCGTCAAGCCAAACATCATTGCCATGAAGATCGAGCACAACTACATAGCCCGTGTCGTTGCTGCATCGGACTCCTTCCCATTCGCAGCACTCTTTCTTTGCATCTTCATTCCCCCACGAAGAAAGCCAGCCAGATTCATCCGTGATCCCTTGTTTGAACTTAAGGAGCGCTTGTCTCTCTCTTTCTATGCACCTAATGTTTGGAACAAAGGTAGTCAATCCAAAGTTTGGATTGATGAGGAGAAGAAACACAAGAAGAAGGATAGTGGACAAGATTTTGGGAGAGGGTATTTCTTTTTTCATCGTGATTGCCATGCCAAATTAAAGGTTGCAAACAGAAAAGAGTAATAATATTAATTTCTTTATTAGTGCAATATATAATAATTAAACCACATTTGCAACTCCATATATCATGTATTCACTAGCTTCATGTCTTGGTCAACAGTCGTAATTGGGGACAAAAGCTTTTCTGTCATGTCGTCTCACTGCTGATTTTCTAACATACTAAACTACAACGAAGCTGCGTACCTTAGATTTTTTTTTTCCCCGCATTTTAAGCCGCGTTCCTTAAAGTTACATCGAGGCATGTTACTCATCTTTATCATCATCATCATCATTATATATATATGTTTTTTTTTTTTTGCTTGTGTTATGCCTTATTTTCTATTTAGCTTGTTGCTTTTATTTATTTATTTTTTTTTACACGTTTGAATATTGGCGTTGATTCTTGGTTGACGCACCACTGGTACTGCACCGAAAAAGAAAAAAAAAGTTAATTTGCTTCTATTGTTATTGCATTTATGTTTTACTGTTCATGTCTTTTCCTTGGGTTTATTATTATTATTATCATTATTATTATTATTATCTCTAATGTTGGATTAACAGTTTGGTTATTGATTGTTTGTTGTTGTTGTTTTTATTTTATTTTTTCCATCTGAAAGTTGGATCTACACATTGGTTGTTGGCTACGAAATAATTCATTATTGGTTTCACGGGTAAAAGAGTTAGTTGGGAAGACTGCTACGTTGATTGGAATAAAAATATTATTTAGAGAGTTTTCGGCCACTATATTGTTAAGATTTTGTTTACTTAATTATTTTTTAGTTGCCATTTTGTGATTCTTTCCATTTTTTTAACTAAAAAAATATAATCAATCAATTAATCAATTATTCCATAAAATCTTAATACTTCCCTTCAAGTTGGTATTAGAGCCACTATTATAGCCATTAAATTATTTTTCATTCACCACCAATAGCAAATAGCAAATAGCAAACAGCAAAGCAAAACAAAATCTAGGGGGAAAATATCCATCAAATCGTCACCTATTCTTCAATTCCATCATCAAATCAAACAAACACCCACGCCAAGCAAGTCCTTCACCAACCAAATCACAAATATCCTTCAAACACATCTCAAAATATCCAAATAAAAAACAAACCACTTTGCAATCAACGCTGCTACAACCAATCAGTCTCGTATCCTTAATCACCGTCTAAGTGCACCGTCAAAGTGCATAGATGATGAAACATCAATTTGTCGCACTGATCTCCATGAATCTATCATTCCTAGACAAGAATCGAACCACTGTGAATCTCCACCATCAAGCTAGTCTTCTCCCCTGCGTTGCTTCTTCAGAATCAATAACCAAAAAATTACTACTCAAATGTAAAATGACAAAAAATGACATATATACTATACTTTCCTCTAACACCAAGATGCGTGAATGGTGTATCCCAACAACAGTATTTTCTCTTATATATAAAATGAAAGTAACTTTTTTTTTCCCCGAAATATTTACTATCATCTTTTAATTCACATAAAATTATACGAATAATTAAAAAAAAATAAATAGGTATAAAATAACAATTTACAATTGTTTTTAAGAGGAAAAGAATATATAAATTTTAAACAAATAGTTGAATGCAAATTTATTATTTGTTATGGCAATAAATAAAATGGGGAGGAATTGTACTTTTTTTGTTAAGGATAATTTAGTGAATTTGTGTGATGACAGCAGAAGTTGAAGAAGCAACCTAATTCTCAATTTCTGTTGTTTGCAATTTTTAGAATCTACTAGATAAAACATGATTTACCAAACATCACTTAAAGCATCTCTAATGCAACATATGCTAAATTGTTGTGTCAATGATAAAATTTGACATTTGGGGTAAAAAGAGTGCCCTTCAAAGAAGTGCTATATTCAATGTTAAAGTTGCAACTTTGTAGCAAATTTGTCACAAAGTAAAGCCGATGCTAAATTTAATGTTTGATTTTTACTGGTTGTTATCTCATGTAATTGTTACAATATTTTTATATTTTTATTTATTTAAATACTAAAAGTTCACTTTTACAACTTTCAAAGTATAATAATGATTGAAAAAAAAAAAATAGAAATCACATTATGTATAAAAGTAATGTAACACAATGCTATTTTATATTTTGTAAATAAATATGGCATTCGTATAGATAAATATATTGAAGATGGTATAACATACTGTAAATTTTTTAATAATTTAAAACCAGTCTGTAAAACCAATGTTAAATGAGTCCGAAGCAAGTCCTTAAAATACACGGCATGAACTAAATGAACTACACGGCAGTGTCCGTTTTATTGAAGAAAGGCGTGTAGAAGATGTGTAGAGTAAAAGTCTTTGACAAAGCCATCAATAGTGGCGGGACCAAGACTGACCATGCAACAAGTTTTGTGGAAAAGGTTGCAACGTATCCCACACTTCGAGTTGATCAAACAACAGTGTGTCATCTATGATAGAAAAATGTTGGAAAGACTAATGAGACTTTCGTTTTTTGTTTTCTTTATTTTTTTACCCTTTGAAAGTCACTTTTGTTTTTGAAAATAAAATGAAAAACTTCATGTGGACCGCGAGTCTTGAATATATTTAGACATTACGTACGTTTATCTTTGAATCTCTATTTTAAATATATTAATTTAATGTTCTTTTGTAATATTTTCTCTTATATAAAAATTTCAATCTTCGGTTTGAAAAATGGGTTCATGTAAAAGAAAATTTCAAATGGAAACTAAGACTTGTTACTGTTGTGACAATGCGCTAAAAAAAAATTCAAACTTTAGCATGTTATATTGGAAATGTGAATATTGTAGTCAAAAACATAATTATCATAAACAAATAAATTGACACAGTATAATATAATTATTTAACATGAACAAATCCCAAGGGAAAAAAAACCATAATAGAAGGATTTTTTTAAACATCGAACTACACGGCAGTGTCGGTTTTATTGAAGAAAGGCGTGTAGAAGATGTGTAGAGTCTTTGCAAAAGCCATTAATAGCGGCGGGACCACGACTGACCATGGAACTCGTTTTGTGGAAAAGGTTGTAAGTTGTAACGTATTCCACACTTGGCGTTGATCATACCAACAGTGAGTTCTTCAACTATTATCGAAAAATGTTGGAAAGAGTAATGAGACTTTTGCTCCTACTTTTCTCTCTCTCTCTTTTTTTTTTTTTTTTTTTTTTTGGTGAAAGTCACTTTTGCTTTTGAAAATGAAATGATAAACTTCATGTGGAACACAAGTCCTGACTATTTTTACATATTATGTTTATGTTTGGATCTTTGTTTTAAATATTATTTAAATGTTTTTTAATAATATTTTTTCTTCTAAAAATTTTGATTCTTTAGTTTGAAAAAAGTGTTCATATAAAACAAAAACGCAAATGGAAACGTAGACTTGTGACTGTCTAAAAAAATTCAACTTTAGCATGTTATATTGGAAATGTGAATATTGCACTCAAAAAAATAATAATCATAAACAAATAAATCGATCCAGTGTAACACAATTATTTAACAGGAACAAAACCCGAGGGGAAAAAAAAACCATAGTAGAAGGATTTTTTTAAACATCGAATAATGGACTAACAGAACCACCAGTTTGTTTAGAAACTCCATCTAAGTTTAACCCACAATGTCTCTTCCCATGATTCACCAGTAGAACCATAGCCCTACTCGTATTCAACTTGCATTCCGACAGCATCATACTACCAAGCTTCAATCATTTCCTCGGATCCTCAACATACTCCAAGCTCGATGTTTACGCCCAAATGTGTACAAAAACAAACGGTCAATTGTCGTATAATTAGGATGGTCGATTTCACGAGGAGGTGATAAAAACAAACAAGAAAAAATTAGTGAAACAAAAGTGTTAGAGAAATAAGTAATCAAATAAAGAAAAGGAAGAAGTATTTATGTGATTTTGAAACAAATTTAAAGACAATATATTTTAAAATGGAGTAAATTCAATAATCAAAAGGTGGTAAAGCATCAAGAATCTCTCACGTGTATTGTTTTCCAATTTTAGTTTTGATTCATAAAAATTCAACACAAGTATTCAAATGAATTAAATCTCTCACGTTAAAACCAAAAAAATTATTATTATAAATTATCTAAAATCGACAATATATCAAATTGATAGTATTGCAGTAAAAGATCAACTTATAAGATAATTATAGTTACAAAACATTACATGACAAAATTTACATAAAAAAAGCATGACTGAATTTATATAAAAACTTAGCACATAATATTTTGCATTCAAAGAAAATTAGAAAATGGAGAAGAATAATTCACTCAAATATATATGCATTATAAAACCAAAACAAACAAAAACCGTAATTGGAATACTCAACACATAAGTTCATCTCTAGCTTCACCAATCTCTAGCTTCACCAAGAGAAATTAGCCTAACATACTCAACATTCTCACAAAAACTTTAAAGAAAAATAGGAGAAGAAGAGATAAAAAAATGACTATATTTGGGTTCTAAACTCAACCAAAAATTGGTAAGAAAACATTCCATGCTTGCTGCAAAGCCCTGCTTTTATAAGCCTCAATGTCCAGCCTCTAAAGAGAGATTTTCGGCCTGAAAATCATACTGTCAAACTGGTAAATCGAGTGGAGATTCACGGTAAACCAGCTGGAGGAAATGGATGGCCTGGGCTGGAGCTGGCACCAGATTTGCGTGGGCTTGACTGAGACTTCGGCCCGAGATTCTTATGGGCTTGGCTGAGAATTCAGCCCGAAATCCCTGCGGGCTTGGCTGGTTTGGGCTGGAAGCATGCGCGCAGTGATTGAGCCACAGCAGCGGCTATGCTTGCGGAACAAAGGGGAGAAAAAGGAAAAGAAAGGAAAAGGAGGAGGAGGAAAGGAAAACAAAATAAAATAAACCAAAATAAATAAAACATTAAATATTTCTAAAGTAAAATATTATGAATTAATATTATGGAAATGCTCAATTAAAATGTAAATTATCTAATAAATTATATAAACAAAAGTGTGTTTTTTTGTGCACTTATCACACGATCTGTCTTAAGGCACTCCTCCACAAACTTGCTTCAAATCGAAATGTGCACCAGTGAATCCAGAGACATTTTAAGCTCCTCCATTGCCAAATTTTAGTTTTACTTGAGAAATTTTGCATCAAGTTGAAGATGTTCTAGTAGAGTTACTAGCAATGGAACCAAAGGCACCGAAACAAAAGGGAGCAAATAGAGGGAGAGAAGAAGGAAGAAATAAATTATTCATCTTCCATATGATCAACTAAGGCGAGGAATTTGAAAATATAAAATTTGAAGCGATTTTTACAAATTTTAAAAATTCAAAGATATCAATAATAAATGGAAAAAAAAAAAAAAAAAGAAACAAAGCAAAACATAGGGGTTTATGATAATTATCGGAAAAATAAAGTGAAACAAGAACGTCTAGTTTTATACATAGAACTTCAAATCACACCCCCACACGAGATTTTACAGACATAATATTGTTTTGTATCCGCTCAAGTAAATAGCTATTTATTAGAGAAGCAACAACTTAATTATATGGTACAGAAACTATAGCAAATATCTATCTACATCAAATTAAGAGAAACCATGAGTTCCAAACACGCCTGGAGATACTGTTTGCACAAAGTTGCTACCTAACAGTCACTGCTCCTCCTCCTTGTGTGGCACTACAAATGAAAGAGAGAAGAGTAAAGTTATTCGATATTAAAACTTCAGCATATATCTGTATAATTCTGTGATGCGACGAAAATTACAAATTAACTCAAATAGAAACCTTTCTCAAATAAAATCATGTGTTTTTATACTAATGAACAACGACATTTCAGTACATGCTATTTTATTATGACTGTTCAGCAAATATGCAAATTAGAGTGACTTGCCATTTTTTTTTCTTTTTTTTTTTTTCCTTTCTTTTTTTTAATAATATATTTGAGTGCGGGATTACACGATGAGTGTTTTAGGGGTGTCAATTAAGTTGGGATACTCGATCACAATTTACATAAAAATAAAGTACTATAAAATGTCAACAACAAAAAAAAAAAAGAAAATAAATTAATCCCAACTATAGAAAGTAAAAATAAATTATGATCCCAAAAACATGAAATGGCAAAGACATAACTAATTACTGTGGATTAAAAAAACAGACCAGAGCCGAGATTAATACAAGCTTACCTCAATAACTAAGAAGGGATGCCTTCAAATTTCAAATACCTGACCTCAACAATCTTGCTTTATAGAGAGCCATCCTAACGAGAAGAAAGTCCACCAGTTCGTTGAAGAACAAGAAGCAGGCATGTCTGCAGGCACGATTGAAGAAGAGACAAACACAAACTCCCATAAAACCAACTACAAAGCCTGGCGCGATACCGACAAAAAACCAGTTCAGGAATTCGTCTTCGCTGCTTACATGATGAGTACTTTGTTGGTCTCCTTGAGCGGACGTGTCTTGATCATCAATAGCTGAGCAATTATTTGCAAGTGGTGGACCACACGGTTCTTCATTCCCGGCATATACAGAGGCGTTAAAGCCCTGCAGTTGAGTACCTGATGGAATCTTTCCAGAGAGGTTGTTGTATGACAAATCCAGCTGACTCAAGAAATGCAAATCTGACTTGCTGGTAGGGATCTCACCGGAGAAGCGGTTCCGAGACAAGTCAAGTGACTGCAGTTGATTTAGCTGACCAATGTCGTGGGGGAGTCTTCCAGACAAGATGTTTCTTGATAAGTTTAACGCGACTAAGCCCGAGAGATTCAATATTGCATTGGGGAAGTTGCCACTCAATCTGTTGCTTGAAAGGTCAATCAGCCTTAAGAATACAAGGTTTGTTCTATACTCATCACTTCTTCCTTTCCATGAAACCGTTGCATTGTCCACGTAGCTCCACGTAATTATAATTTCAGGTTCATTTCTGTTGCTCGAAATTGAAATAGCTGGACCAGAAACTTGAAGTAATTCTAGTTCACTGGAATTTGCATTTTGGCAGTCAAATTATAAAGGCATTGTCGTATTATCCATGCACATTGTTATGAGATAGGTCCAAGATTTGCAGATTTGTTAGCATACATAGACTTGATGGTATGTGTCCATTCAACATATTTGAGCTTAGAATGAGTATCTTCAGATCAGAGAGCCTGTTCCCAATCCATGCTGGTACCTTTCCAGAGAGTTTAAGTTTTCTACATAAAAGTTTTAGATCATGAAAAGTCCTACAACTTTTGTTCTTTACTCAAAACTTGATTCTGCCTTTAACCTATTCGTTTTCCTCTTTGACACCTCCTGGCGGTGCACACTTGCCTGTTTAGGCCAGTCTTGGGTTTTGATAAAAACAAAGGCCTTTGAGGTCTTATTTTTAAAAATTGTTTGCGTCAGCCCTTAGGATTTTCGATTCTCTACAACTTTATAGTTTTGACTTTTTCCAAATTCGGCCTCTAAAGGCTTCAAAATCGCATTTCCAGATTACAGTGCCACCTGATCTGAAAATTTACAGTTTTGTTTTCGGTTGGTTTTTACGTAAAATTTCGCACACCCTACCTCAAATAGTTGAAACC
>CM046383.1:24915075-24939075 GCA_025413485.1 Ficus microcarpa | reverse complement strand
ATGTTCGTAGATTAATAAATAACCTTGTTGCACAGGAAACTTTTACTCTCTTTTTCATGGCAAAGTGCATCAGTTGAACCACAATGAAATCATTGACCTCCTTTTTGAATGACCCTTTTAAAAAATAGGGGCAGTGATGTCATTTTATCATTCCATTTTCACTGTTTTGTTTACATGATAGTAACATTGGTCAATTTTATCGCAATGTTGCAGGTTATACTGCAAATTATGGCAATCTTGAAGCCACAGGATATGCAGGAAGCCATTATCCAGTCAACTATGGCATGAATCCCGTAAGTTTTTGTATTTTACACAAATTCTTTAAGACCATGGTTGCTTGGTATGGGCATGTGTTAACAACTGGTGCAAATGCTTATTTATGTTTTCTTGTATGTAATCGGCTGTTTGCATGTATTAAAATGCAAGTTCTGGTTATCATATTTTAATGTCATCTTCATCTAGTCAAATTGGTTTGTTGATCTTTTTTCTTTCAATTTTCAGGTGCAAACTGGTACTGAAAATCTTCAGCCGTATGGGGCTGTACCTGGCTCATGGGGCGCCTATGATATGCAACGAGCTCAAGGACACATGAATTAGCTTTCCTTATTATGCGCTGTGTTCTATCGGGTATCTTAGGCTGCAACTTATTAGATATTTTGATTTATGTTTGAAGGTTATCTAATAACAGACAATTTGGGATATATGCCGTTTGTGTTGAGTTTGAAACTGTATTTCTATATATCTAAGTTATAGTAATTTGATGGTTCAACATAATATATCTTGGTGTCTTCTTCTGCAAATATTTGCACCAACTTCTTCCTCTCTTGATGCCTTTCTGATAACCAGTGCTTGCCTTTGTCATGTGGAAAGAACAGATGTTTTTAACTACCCTGCTTTTTATATGCAAGATATTCAGCAGTACACTTGGTTGGTCTTCTAAGTTTCAAATATTCTGAAGCAAAAATGTTTCATTGTGTTTTCATTTGTGTATTAAAAACTAATGAGTCGTGGGTGAGCTTATGTGAAGTGAAGTTGTCGTTGTAATAGGATATTTTTTCACTATTTTTTTTTAAATCTGTTTTTCAAATCCTAGTAGGGTCATTTATATGTGTCAATTGATCTTGATTATCATTGCTCAGATTTTTGGTCTTTGGCCTCTTTACTAGTTTACCATATTCCAATCCACCTTCTCCTGGTGCTTGATAAGATCGTGGCTTAACAAATATCATTGGATGCTTGTTTGATTGAATTTGGATGCTAGTCCCTATTAGTTCAGACAAACATGTAGTCATAGATTGCTGCGTCCCAAGGCTTTTCTATTTGACTTGGATCCCGTAAGTTCTTAGCTGGCTTGTGTCTAGGTTGGAAGACCTTGTTAGATTCATTCTCCTTTATTTTTGTCAAGTATGTTTGTAATTTCAAGTAAACTATGAGTTCTTTTTATGCATCTAGGACAATGATGATTTAGCTGTGCTTTTGAAGTAGTACTTTTGGAGAAACACTAATAAAATTGTATAAATAATGTTTGTGGTAATAGAATACCGTTTTAGGAAGGCGCATCATAAAAGTCAGAAAAGTACTGTTTTAACGAAAATGGCATTGAAAGGACTCTAGCTTGCTGTTGCTATATAGATAATGATAGGTTTGGAGCCTCTAAACTGTGGATTACTAAACATGTTCATGGACAGTTTTCTAAAATTTGCTAGAGTTGAATGTCTTTTTATGTCTTTTCTTCTCTCTCTTAAAATTTATTCATACATTTTTCAATTGGGAGGAAATTGTGGATGGTAAGAAATTTTAAGTATTAACTAGGGAAAATTGTCTAGTGGCTATGTTATCGCGCCGTGGTAGAAAAAAGCCAAACAAGTTACTTGTTTATTCAAATTTGTAAATTTGCACGTCTAAATATATTTATCTGCATTAAGTATAGCTTCTCATCATGCTTGCTTAGCTTCTCATCTTGTTTAGAATTGTTATGCTGGGGAGCCGAATTATCACCCCAACGGAAAGATAGTTTTTGTTTTATAAAGGGGGTATCAATTTTGGGGCCATTAGAGAGGTCAGAGAAAAAAATAATATAGAGATTGAGAGGTGTGCAACCTCTGATCAAATCAACAGACTTCGCCCATGATCATGGGTTGATTTTCAGAGGAGCATTTGCTCTTGCCGTTACTTTCATTTTTGAAATCACCACAACAGGCGCAGCTGGAGGGATGAGCATCAACTTCAAATCTATCTTCCGATCAGCTGGAGGTCACTGAAATTTCGCCTGCTCCATTTTATTTTTATTATTATTATTATTATTATTATTATTATTATTTTGTTTAAAAATTTCCTTGCCTTTTTGTACTTTATTCTTTAATATTATTAATATTTTTTTTTGGGGGGTGGTGGGGTTTTTTTTTTTGGGGGGGGGGGGGGGAGTTGTTTCAGACTCTAAATTAGTTATCAGTTTCTGGTCTTCCTTTTGAATTTCTTTTGGACTTTTAGGCTTAAATTTATAGCTCCTCGGTAGGAGTTGACTTTGGTAGGGACGAACGATAGTACTAGCAATACATAGTGTTTTTTATTTTATTTTTTTTATTATATATATATATATATAACTATACATAAGTATGTATAGATATGTATTTTAAAAGACTGAATTAGGTTTTTAGGAATGCCTTTCATTTGTGAAAAAAGGAAATTTCCTTTTCTCCAGACACCTTGTGGTTTAGTGTTAGGAGTTCGGGTTAAGCAGGACAATAGCCGAACAGATAAAATGCCCTCCTCATGTCATATTCTTAAGAAGAACTGGAGTGAAAATATAGAGAACCTAACTCATTTAGGGTTAAGGAGAAACTTTTCGGAGTGGAGTTCCATCCCTATAAATCATTTCTTTGGAAGAACATCTACTAAGAGAAGCTTATCAATTGCTAGAGATATGCTGTTCATTGGAAAGACATATTCAACAATCAAGAATGAAGCTGAAGGTTGAGTTTCTTGGTCAAGCAAGTATTTTATCTTGGTCAAGTAAGTATTTTAACTTTATAAGTTGTCACCGTTTTGCTCTTTGTGCTGCCCGCTGTTTGATTTTTCCTTGTCAAACACAAGTGATGATTATTGGCCATTCATCTTGTTGGTGGCATTACATGGGTGAAATCCTTGTAAGCTGCTAATGAGGTACTTTGATATCTTATTATTTAGCTCTTTTCTTTATATCTGTCGTGCTGGCGGATTGATAAATCCGTTTCTATGAGCGCTCTAGATGGCTTATGGCTTCAATTTGTATTTCTTTCCAAAGTGGAATTTTGTAAATTTTTAAAAAATTGTATTAAGCAAGCTTTGACAGATTGCTGTTTCTTCTTCATTACGTGCAAACCATAGATAAAAAGGTTTTTTGAGTCTTTTTGAGTTTGTTTTCCCTCTTGAGTTTCTAGCTTCTCTTTTCATCCTTTAACCGAAGCAACACTGGTAAAACTTAAAAGGAAGATCTGACCAATCAAGTTACAGCGGCTTATCTTGTTAGTACAATGCATGGTGAAGATTGAATATCGGCCAGCCAATGGAAGGAGTGCTACTGTGAAGAGAACTCAGTGCCCATGACACGCAGTTATAATTGCACGAGTTTAGGTGAGTGGAGCTCTGGATGCTGCAGAGCGTATATAGCAACAAGAGTTGGACACAAGGATTGAAACATTGGCATCTTCTTTAGTCCTGTAGTATCGGAGAAGCTGAATTTCAGAAGTTGGCTGTTACATCACCATTACTTTTTGGACTTGTAATTGCGCCACTGGAGTACATATCTGGAATGCGTCTCTCTGATGATGTATACATGTCAATTTGGGCTCTCGTTAATCTGATAGCTTATGTTTAGCTGGTACTGCCTGCTATTTTGCAAACACTGCATGCCTTATCTTTTATCATCTCTGATAAATTAATTTGTCCATCAGAACAATGGTGTCGTCCCAGTAGTATGGTTGGCTTTATGATTACGTGATCTGGGTGGCCCTATGTGTTTGGCTAGTGTATTTACAAATTTTCCATCATGCTTTTGTGTTCTAACGGCGATTTATAGCTTAAGGCATGAGTTTACTCCAGTTCTAACGATGTATACTAATCTAACATTATGTGCTTTCATATATTCATTTTATATGTTTCATTATATAATTCCATGTTAGATTTGTGTGCTCTCAGTGTTCTATATTCTTTTGACTCAGGAGTTTATGTCGTCAATCCTTGTGCTTGTTCTGCATATAGCTGTTTGTTATGGACTTATATTCTTTTTCTTTGTTTTTCCCCTCTACTATATAGGATTTTTCACGCTGGTCTCTTACGTGCCTCATTTATTTCCTTTGACAGGTTGCATCCCTTTGCCCTTGAAAGTTGGACCTCTCAAGTGCTCTCTGAATGACTGCACCATAAGGTATGTTTACGTGTTAATCGTATTTACCTTTGTCATGTCTGCACCATAAGGTATGTTTACGTGTTAATTGTATTTACATTTGTCTGTCTTATGCAATAATTTCCATGGTCGGATGGTTTTTTCTTTGAGAGATTTCTTTTGTTGGTATGTGACGTCTAATTAGATTCTTGTAAATGTACTAATGAAACCTGCTAAATAATGTAGTTTAAAAGCGATAACTGCTTGATACATTGGGTGTATAGCTTTGTACGAGTGTCTTGTAGTGATTTAATCTCTTTCTTGACTTATTTCGTAATTTAACATTTGAATTTGGATGTCTGTGGCTGATATGCTTAGTTTATTCTGATAGGAACTTATTGTCTTTTAAATATCCAATATATCTAGACCTACAAGTCGGAAATTGATTAAATTTTAACAATTACAGTTTTAATGAAGACTGGTTTTGATTCCTCATAGCAGGTTTTAGGTCTAGATATATTGGATTTTTCCAAAGACAATTAATTAAATTTTAACTATTTCTCCTATGTGTGTTTTCTACCGGGTTAATGCGTTTGGATGGAAGGTCCAAACCGGATTTTTTAGGTTCTTTTTTGTTTTTTTCTGAGAAGTTAATAAAATTTAGAACTAGTTTTTGATAAGTGAGTCAACCAACTTCAACCTAAAAAATTCATCTCAAACCCATGTTCCAAACGCCCCTAAGAAATTGCAACGATCCCATCACAACCCAAAACCACCATGTGAATTTATGAATATCTTGCTTTTTGTTGTTTATCCCTGCATCGCCACCCTTGTATTGCATTATCCTTTTGTTGACAAAGAGAATACCACTTTAGGTTGTTAAATTTTTCTCTCAAGGCCGAAGTGTTTTTGGTTCGATGCAGACCGGATTGGAAGTTAAGAAGCTTGTAGGAGGTGTAGGATTTCGAAGAAGTTTGTTTTGCCATTGTGTAAGATACTCCAATTAGTTGTGCAAACTGACTTTTTGTCATATGTTGTGTTTGTACGTCTGTCTCTTATTTACCCTATTATTGTGGTGTTTTTTGATTTGGCTTGGCACTTTGATCTAGGCTACGTTGGAGAGAGATTACTGCCATGAGGAATACATCGGATCAGTTGAAGAATTTCATTTTGCGCATTGAGGCAGTAAGAACACACCGAGTGCGTGATTTTACTATGGGGAAATGCACATAGAGGATCTATGAATGGTCGGTCGGTGCCACATTGCAGTTAAATTTGAATGGTAATACCGCTGATGACAAGGGACGACGGATGGAATCTTGAATCTTGTTGGATCGCTCTACGGATCTGATTTGTCAAATGATAAGGGGGGATATGATGCCATGATTTTGTTTATTTGGCAGTAACAGAAACATCTTTTTTTTTTTGTTGGTTGGAAAATTATAACAAACACATTTTAAAGAGGTGTTGCTAAAATGCTGATTGTGTCTTAATTGTTATTACCTGACAATGGCATAAGAAAAAGGATGGTCCAGGATGTCCCGATGATAGGGGTAATACCCCGATCTTATGTGGCAACAACTTTATGAGGTGGACCCCACATAAATTAATTATTCTTAGGGTTTGTTTGGTGAATGAGTTGAGTTTGAAAATTTTAAGTTTGAATAGTTATTGACGGAGCCTGAGCATTGGTCACCAAATGCCATGTACGAAGGTACAAGAATTTTTGCCTCCGCATCCGATTTGGGCGTCTTTGAAAGCTTCAACAGGCTTGTATTGCTTCCCTACATCAGAAGCGATATCAGAAAGAATAAGCGGTTGCATTTTGTTCTACACCTGGCTCTGAGCAAGACTCTCGAAATCAAGCCTGCTGCCTTTTTCAATGGAATATTGTTTCCACTGTGCAAGTCAAGGATGTGCACTCTGAGAGAAGCTGTCCTGATTGGGAGCACTTTACGACAAGTTTTAATTTCTCCACCTCATCCAAGGTATGAGAGAAATCTGGAATGTGTCATGTGTTGAAGTTTAGATCTTGGCTGCGGTGTTTTGCCCTGTTTTTTGCTGTTGGAACTTGTACGTCTTTTACTTTCGAGTCTTGTAAGTTATTGCATATGTCATGTGTTTTTACGTGTATGTCTAGATTGCTGCACAGGGAATCTATATTTTTATTTAGTATGGTTTACCCACTTATAGTCTACTTGCATTTGCAGTGTTGCGTTGCTGAAGCTTGCGGAGATGGAGTATTACGGTTCAACAAGGTATGCAACTGTGGAACTTGCAGAAGGACTTTTATAATCTTGCAAACTTTCTTAAATAGATACTCAATAATAGTTTTGGGCTCTAAATTGTTGTAGTTATTTTATCAAGCTACTTTTGGAGGAGACGAATGACTTGCCGTATCGAGCAATTGAAGCTCTTGTTTCTCATTTCATGAGATCTTCAGAAAATACGGGGACTATGCCTGTTATCTGGCACCAGTCACTTCTTGCATTTGTGCAAAGGTCGGTAGTAGTCGAGATTATTTTTCTTTTGGTGACGGATAAGAAGCAAATAATTCTGATGCTGTTATTTTGAATATAAGTCGTATAACGTTAACTGATAAATTTTGTTTGACATATGTTTTGATGCTCTTCTGACCAACCTAAGCATTTGTAGCTGTTAGGCGTATTATTGCTTTTCAAGCTCTTTTGTTTTACATTGCATGGAATTTTCCTCTTTTTTTTTTTTTTTTTTTTTTTGAACATTGCATGGATTTAAGGGCTGCATGGAATTTTCAAGCTCTTTTCATTGCTTTTCAAGCTCTTTTGTTTTACATTGCATGGAATTTTCCTCTTTTTTTTTTTTTTTTTTTTTTTTTTTTTTGAACATTGCATGGATTTAAGGGCTGCAATTCCTTGTAGGTACAAGAATGAGCTGCACGAGGCAGATAAGGAAAACCTTAAGACTTGTTCTTGGAAAGCAAAATCATAAACTCGTAAGAGCATGTATCTAAGGCAAGCTCGTTATAGTTCGATCCAATTTACTTTTGTGCATTGACTAATCTCTATTTTTTGGTTAAATGTAGGTTACTCCTGAGATTAGCAAGGAGCTAAACGGTAGCTGTGATCCAGACGAGGAGGATGATTGATGAAGAACAAGATAATAAATATGCACTTAAAAAAAAATTTTGGCATTATCTATTAGGATGTGTTCTGTTTCTTAGCATTAAATTTTGAAGTTTAGATTACTTTTCTCTTTAAGATTATTTAGAATTTAGTTAAGTTAGTTCTTTTGTTAGTTTTATCTATATGTCAATCACTTATCAGATGTGATATGATTAGGGAGTTGACGAGCGACGAGTGAATCTTAGTGTGTATTTGGTTGGTTAGTTTGAGTTGAAATATTTTAGTTGTAATAGTAAATTTTTTTGAATTTTCAGGAAAGACAAAAAAACTTTTTGAGAAAAGACAAACTTTTTAGGAAAAAGACAAAAAAAAGTATGGTTAGAGTTGAATTGAGATGATAAAACAAACAAATCCTTATGATTTCTACTTTCCTTTCTCTTGGTTCTTGTTCTTCTTCTGAATCCTATATTTTATTTTCTTTATTTATTCTTATTTAAAAAAAAAAAAAATCTGTTAGTGGTTCTATTATCTTGTCCAATTCTTTTTTTTTTTTTTTTTTCCTCTCTAGCGTTCCCATCTCTTTTCTTGATACCATAATTTTTTCTATCTAGTTCCCATCTCTTCTGTGTTTGTCCTACATCAATGATCTTATGTTACATAGCCTTAGTTCATATCATTTGTCAATATAAGGCAAATTGTTAGATTAAGTAATAGTTTTATATATTTATTCTCTATAGAGAGATTGCTGTATGCCAATGTTGGATTTAAGTAATTACTTTTTTTTTTTTTTAAATTTTAAATCAAATAAAAGAACAAGGTTCTTCATGTCGAGTTTGATTTTCTTCACTAAAGCACACAAGTTGTCTTGTTGTTTGGTGAAACATAAACATAAAAGTAATTCAAACAAAGACATCTAATGTTTAAAGTGCAATAAAATAAAATAAAATAAATAAAATAAAAATAATGATAATAATAATATGTTGCCTGTTCTTATTACTCGTTTATCAATCCGGTTTAATTATGGAGTATATTAATGTTAAGGATAGTATACATGATATTCTACAATATATGCACTATTAAGAATTAAACAATAGCGTATTTGAAATATGAAAAATTGCATTGAAAATTTTGGTTTTTCATTATGTTTATGATTATGGTACTTTTTTTTTTTTTTTAATATATATATATTTACATAATGAAAATAGTACACTGGGTAAACTGATACCCTACAAGTACCTCACAATCGCAACGTAAGAACTCACATCTCCTCAATTTAAATGGATTGGTAGGATGAGAGGGAGTATTTTTATTCATGTGATGAGTTGATGAGAAGTCCAACTGTCCTGAACACAAGTCCCGTTTTAGGGGGGAGGGAAGAAAAGAAAAGAAAACTCTACTTAAAATATATATATAATTATTTCTCTACTACCACACCATTCGAAAATTAAGACCCAAATGGAGTATATTCTACAATGTATCAACTATTAAGAATTAAACAATAGCATATTTGAAATATGAAAAATTGCATTGAAAATTATGGTTTTTCATTATGTTTATGATTATGGTACTCTTTTTTTTTTTTTTTAATATATATATATTTACATAATGAAAATAGTACACTGGGTAAACTGATACCCTATAAGTACCTCACAATCGCAACGTAAGAACTCACAGCTCCTCAATATAAATGGATTGGTAGGATGAGAGGGAGTATTTTTATTCATGTGATGGGTTGATGAGAAGTCCAACTGTCCCGAACATAAGTCCCGTTTTGGGGGGTAAGAAAAGAAAGAAAAGAAAATAAAACTCTACTTAAAAAAAAAAAAATATATATATATATATATATAATTATTTCTCCACCACCACACGATTCCAAAATTAAGACCCAAATGGATCAATCATCACTGATCTTTCGAATGCTTCCAAATTTGTTATAAACATCACAAACCCATTTGAGTGCTTAGATAATGCATTACAATGTGCCGAAATTCAATCATAGAGATGTGCATGTAGTTCAGGATATTTATGAAATTAATCCTAATAGAGATGAATATAAGGTGAGTTGGGTGGATCTTCAAGATTTTTCAAGCCACACAAGTAAGTTTGAGTGTTTTAACCTGCCTAATCAATCTAAAGTTTTAAATCTAACCCATCCAATTAAATTTGGTTTGAGTTAGGCGGCTTAACCGGGTTGGGTATTATAATACAATCCAATATAAAAACTAAAATTTTAAATAAGAAATGTGCAGAAAAAAATAACAAATTCCTATCATACTTTGATATCAAATTGATAAGATCAAATCTAGTTCAATTTCTTAAATATTGTAGTAAAGCAAATATAAAAGTAAAACATGAACAATGAAAGTTTAAATATATGTCATAAACGAGAGTGAAAACCAATTACAATATATTTAAAACAAATTATAAAACAAAAACATAAAAAGTTTAATTGGGTGAGTTGGGTTTATGATGGGTTACTAAATTTGAACCAAAATCTACCTAATAAAAAATTAGATTGGGCGAATTAGGTTAAGCTTACGGTCGGTTACTCGGAATGGATGAGGATGTATAATTAAAGGGGTATTTATGAAATTAACAAGTCCCACATCAGTGGAGAATAAGGAGTCTAAGTGGCTTATAAATCACAAGTTTTCTTCTGTCAAAATTTTTTTTATTATATATATATATATATATTTTTCATACATAGGTCTACTATATTCCTCCTAATGAATTTCTCAAGTTCTCTATTTTCCTTGAATAAGACGAAGAAAAAATAAAATAAAATTATAGGCTTCCTTTAGGGTCACGTTTGGAGACGGTATTTTAGAGGTTGAAGATGGTTTGAGTTTTGAAAATGTGCGTTTGGTGAAAATAAACTGTTTGGAGTGAAAATGTGTAAAAAATTTAAAATGTGTTTGTTAAAAAATTAACAATATAGATATTGTTTCATTCGTCTCGAAATTCTATACAATTTGAAAAAAAAAATCTCATTTCGACGTAAAATGATAAAATTATAAACTTTTAGCATGCGTTTAGTGCTAAGGTTTGGATTATAGAATTTGGGTTTGAATTAATTGTGTATTTATCAAGTCATTTGAATTGTTAGAGTTAAAAAGTGTAGAAATTTGAAATGTGTTTGGAAAAAAAAAAAATCAATATGGAACTTGTTTCGTTTGTCTCAAAATTCTATACAATTTTAAAAAAAATTATATCATTTGAACTTGTTTATGTAAATTTATGAACTTTTAAAGTTTGAGTTGCAAAACTGTGTGAATATTAAAGCTGTGAGAAAAAAATAAAAATTGGATTATAATTTTAAGGTTTGGATTGTGCATCAAAGATATCCTAAATTTTGAATTTTTTGAAAATGTTTTAAAAAATAAATAGTAAAACTAGAGGAAAAAGACAAAAAATTGTTTGGAAAAAACTATTGGAAATTTGTTCCCAAATGGGGTCTAAGGGCCCGTTTGGTGAATGAGTTTGAGTTAAAATTTTTAAATTTGAATAGTAACTTCTGTTTGACTTTTTAGAAAAGACAAAAAACTTTTTCAGAAAAAACAAAAAACTTTTTCAGAAAAAGACAAAAATTTGAATTTAAACTTTAAATTTAAACTTAAGAACCAAACTAAGCCTAAATCTTAAAAATAAGCGAGGAGGGTAAATAGGTAATCTACACCTGGTGAAGATGTAGAAAGAAGTTCCCGCCCTTTTGTCCGGGAAAGAAAGAAAGTTCTCTCCCTTTCGCGTGATCTGAGTTTGTGAGGGAATTTCCATTTCTCTCTCTAGCTTTTTCTTGCTCTTTCTTGCTCGTTCTCGCTCTAGAACTAGCCTGAGAGATTTTGGGGCAGTGAACTTCATCTTCATCTCCGTAAGTCCATTCAATTGAATTCACATCAATTCAATTCAATTCAATTCAATTCTTCTTCTTGCCAAATTCGTTCTTAATTGATCCATTTCTAGGGTTTCTCGAGCTCTAATCAATAGGGTTTTTGTCTAATGCATGTCATTTATTCTTTGCTTGATTGGCGTTTTAACTTGGCTGTGATCTGGATCATATTCTTGGTCGGAGAAAAAGAATTTGGCTCCGAGTTTAGGCCTTTAATTTCCAAGAATTTGCATTTTTGATGAAGTTAATCTGTCTGGCCGTGATCTTGATCAAATTCTTGGCCGGAGAATGAGAATTTGGCTCTGACTTGAGGCCTATAATTTCCGCGAACTTGCATTTTTTATGAAGTTAAAATCGGTCTGGCTATGATCTTGATCAAATTCTTGGCCGGAGAATGAGAATTTGCCTCTGATTTTAGGCTTAGAATTTCTGCGAACTTACATTTCTTATGAAGTTAAAATCTGTCTGGCCATGATCTTGATCAAATTCTAGGCCAGAAAAAACAGAATTTGGATCTGATTTGCTCTGCAATTTGTAGAATGCCTTAACTGAGGTTTGTTGTTGTTTTGTTTCCTCTTAGACGTGGTTTCGGACAATAATAATGGAAATCTAAGTTTGAAATTGACTTAATTGTGTTCTCTTAGAGATACATATACATACATATATATATGTATATATATTTTAGGATGTGGTTTTGGATGATGAAAATGGAAATCTGACATTAAAATTGACTTTATTGTGTTCTCATATAAATTTTAGCTTTTTTAATTCTAATTTTTATTTCATTCATTTATTTTGCTGAAGAGTGATATGTTTCATTGGTGGTGATGATGTTGGGTTTATGTCAATATACAAAGTAGTAACTACTGACACAAATAGAAAGATGTAATTCTGAAAGGTGCCATATTTGAAATAGGAACTTCAGCTCCTGGAGCATTGGGATGATATTTAGAAAATTCATTTTATGCTCTTGGTGAATTTATGAGATTGATTGGAAAAACTTTGTTTTGGCAAAGATAAATGCGGTAGAGGAAGAAAACGCAAAGTTAAGTTGACCGAAAGAGTCAAAAGGCCCATATTGTATGAACTAATCCTGATACTGGCCAAGAACTCTTTCAGATGTTGCGTTTTTTGCCAAGAAAATTATAAAATGGATAAACTGAAAAAACTACAACAAAAATGGGATTATACGACGGAGATTAAACGACGGTTTTATAAAACCGTCGTGTAAACTTCGGATAACACGACGTATAATCCCACGACGGTTCTTCAGTAGATTACACGACGGTTCTCGTGTAATCCTCCACCCAATGAGGGATTACACGACGGTTATTGAAAAACCATAGTGTAATAATCCTCCACCCGAGGAGGAATTACAGGACGGTTCTTCAAGAACTGTCATGTAATCTATCCAAATTACACGACGGTTCTTGAAACCCAAGAAGGGATTACAGGACGGTTCTTGAAGAATCGTCGTGTAATCTACCCGGATTACACGACGGTTCTTGAAACCGTCGTGTAATCCTCCACCCGAGAAGGGATTACACGACGGTTATTGAAGAACCGTCGTGTAATCCTCCACCCAAGGAGGGATTACACGACGGTTATTGAAAAACCGTCGTATAATCCTCCACCCGAAGAGAGATTACACGACAGTTCTTCAAGAACCGTCGTGTAATCTACCCAGATTACACGACGGTTCTTGAAACCGTCGTGTAATCCTCCACCTGAGGAGAGATTAAACAACGGTTTCAAGAACCGTCATGTAATCCCTTGGATTATACAACAGTTCTAATCCTACGTGGATTACACGACGGTTCTTCAAGAACCGTCGTGTAATCCTCCGCCCGAGGAGGGATTAAACGATGATTTCAAGAACCGTCGTGTAATCCGAGGTAGATTACACGACGGTTCTTGAAACCGTCGTGTAATCCGCCATATGTGTAGATTACACGACGGTTCTTCAAGAACCGTCGTGTAATTTCCGGATTACATGACGGTTTTAATACAACCGTCGTTTAATCTCTTTCGTGTAATCCCACATTTGTTGTAGTGATCAAATATGGACACTGCAGCGGACCATATTCTTATGCTGTCAGGTGACGGTGAATGTAAAGAGGAAATCAGTTAGGTTGACCAAGAAGGAAATCTTACCTTCATTAGTTTGGATTTGGTAAAAGGGCTGGAAAATAAGCTTGTCTCATTTCAATCCTGCTGCAATGGGTTGCTTACCTACCAATTTGATCGCGGTCGTCAGGCGTTTCTAATTAATCCACTGAGACAAGAAGTTATGTAATCTACGAGGAGGGATTATACAACGGTTATTGAAGAACCATCGTGTAATCCTCCACCCGAAGAGAGATTACACAATAGTTCTTCAAGAACCGTCGTGTAATCTACCCGGATTACACGACGGTTCTTGAAACCGTCATGTAATCCTCCACTCGAGCAAGGATTACACGACAGTTCTTGAAGAACCGTTGGGTAATCTACCCGGATTACACGACGGTTATTGAAGAACCGTCGTGTAATCTTCCACCCGAGGAGAGATTACACGACGGTTCTTCAAGAATCGTCGTGTAATCTACCCGGATTACATGACGGTTTTTGAAACCATCGTGTAATCCTTCACCTGAGGAGGGATTACATGACAGTTATTGAAGAACCGTCACGTAATCTACCCAGATTACATGATGGTTCTTGAAACCGTCGTGTAATCCTCCACCCAAGGAGGGATTACACGACGGTTATTGAAGAATCGTCGTGTAATACTCCACCCGAAGAGAGATTACACGACGGTTCTTTAAGAACCGTCGTGTAATCTACCCGGATTACACGACGGTTCTTGAAACTGTCGTGTAATCCTCCACCTAAGAAGGGATTAAACGACAGTTTCAAGAACCGTCGTGTAATCCGAGTAGATTACACGACGGTTCTTCGAGAATCGTCATGCAATCTTTCACCCGAGGAGGATTATACGACTGTTCTAATCCTGGGTAGATTACACGACGGTTATTCAAGAACCGTCGTGTAATCTTTCGCCCGAGGAGGGATTAAATGATGGTTTCAAGAACCGTCGTGTAATCCAGGGTAGATTACACGATGTTCTTAAAGAACCGTCGTGTAATCCTCCACCCGAGGAGGGATTAAACAACGGTTTCAAAAACCATCATGTAATTCGGGGTAGATTACACGACGGTTAAGTAATCTACCCCGGATTACACGACGGTTCTTGAAACCATCGTGTAATCCTCCATAGAACCGTCGTGTAATCCTCCATATGTGTAGATTACACGACGGTTCTTCAAAAACCGTCGTGTAATCTCCGGATTACATGACGGTTTTAATATAACCGTCGTTTAATCTCCGTTGTGTAATGCCACTTTTGTTGTAGTAATCAAATAGGGACACTACAGTGGACCCTATTCTTATGCTGTCAGGTGACGGTGAATCTAAAGAGGAAATCAATTAGGTTGACCAAGAAGGAAATCTTACCTTCATTAGTTTGGATTTGGTAAAGGGGCAGGAAAATAAGCTTGTCTCGTTTCAATCTTGCTGCAATGGGTTGCTTACCTACCAATTTGATCGCGGTCGTCAGGCGTTTCTAATCAATCCGCTGAGGCAAGAAGTTATGTAATCTACGAGGAGGGATTACACAACGGTTATTGAAAAACCGTCGTGTAATCCTCCACCCGAGGAGGGATTACACGACGGTTATTGAAGAACCATCGTGTAATCCTCCACCCGAGAAGAGATTATACGATGGTTTTTTAAGAACCGTCGTGTAATCTACCCGGATTACATGACGGTTTTTGAAACCGTCGTGTAATCCTCCACCTGATGAGAGATTACACGATGGTTCTTGAAAAATCGTCGCGTAATCTACCCGTATCACACGACAGTTTTTAAAACCGTCGTGTAATCCTCCACCCGATGAGGGATTACACGACAGTTATTGAAGAACCGTCGTGTAATCCTCCACTCGAAGAGAGATTACATGAAGAACCGTCGTGTAATCTACCCGGATTACACGACGGTTCTTGAAACTGTCGTGTAATCTTCCACCTGAGAAGGGATTAAATGACAGTTTTAAGAACCGTCGTGTAATCCGGGTAGATTACACGATGGTTCTTCAAGAACCGTCGTGTAATCCTCTACCCGAGGAGGATTACACGACGGTTCTTGAAGAATCGTCGTGTCTCAAGAACCATCGTGTAATCCCTCAGATTATACGACGGTTCTAATCCTGGGTAGATTACACGACGGTTATTCAAGAACTGTCGTGTAATCCTCCGCCCGAGGAGGGATTAAACGATGGTTTCAAGAACCGTCGTATAATCCGGGGTAGATTACACCACGGTTCTTCAAGAACCGTCGTGTAATCCTCCGCCCAAAGAGGGAGTAAACGACGATTTCAAGAACCATCGTATAATCCGGGGTAGATTACACGACGGTTAAGTAATCTACCCCGGATTACACGACGGTTCTTGAAACCATCATGTAATCCTCAATATGTGTAGATTACACGACGGTTCTTCAAGAACCGTCGTGTAATTTCCGGATTACATGACGGTTTTAATACAACTGTCGTTTAATCTCCGTCGTGTAATCACACATTTGTTGTAGTGAAGAGGGATTACACAACGGTTATTGAAGAACCGTCGTGTAATCCTCCACCCGAAGAGAGATTACACAACAGTTCTTCAAGAACCGTCGTGTAATCTACCCGGATTACACGACGGTTCTTAAAACCGTCATGTAATCCTCCACCCAAGGAAGGATTACACGACGGTTCTTAAAGAATCGTCGTGTAATCCTCCACCCGAAGAGAGATTACACGAAGAACCGTCGTGTAATCTACCCGGATTACACGACGGTTCTTGAAACTGTCGTGTAATCTTCTACCCGAGAAGGGATTAAATGACGGTTTCAAGAGCCGTCGTGTAATCCGGGTAGATTACATGATGGTTCTTCAAGAACCGTCGTGTAATCTTCCACCCGAGGAGGATTACACGACGGTTCTTGAAGAACCGTCGTGCAATCCCTCAGATTATACGACGGTTCTAATCCTAGATAGATTACACGACGGTTATTCAAGAACCGTCGTGTAATCTTCCGCCTGAGGAGGGATTAAACGATGGTTTTAAGAACGTCATGTAATCTGGGGTAGATAAATAACCGTCGTGTAATCCTCCACCCAAGGAGGGATTAAACGACGGTTTCAAGAACTATCGTGTAATCTGGGGTAGATTACACGACGGTTCAGTAATCTACCCCGGATTACACGACGGTTCTTGAAACCATCATGTAATCCTCCATATGTGTAGATTACACGACAGTTCTTCAAGAACCGTCGTGTAATCTCCTGATTACATGACGGTTTTAATACAATCGTTGTTTAATCTCCGTCATGTAATCCCACTTTTGTTGTAGTGATCAAATATGGACACTGCAGCGGACCCTATTCTTATGCTGTCAGGTGACGGTGAATGTAAAGAGGAAATCAGTTGGCTTGACCAAGAAGGAAATCTTACCTTCATTAGTTTGGATTTGGTAAAGGGGCTGGAAAATAAGCTTGTCTCATTTCAATCCTGCTGCAATGGGTTGCTTACCTACCAATTTGACCGCGGTCGTCAGGCGTTTCTAATCAATCCACTAAGGCAATAAGTTATGTTCTTGAGGGAGCCACCACCTCCTGAAATTAAGCGGGGATCACTGAAGTCCTCTTATGGTCTAGGCATTGGTGGGATAAGTGGAGTTTCCAAAATGGTATTTTTGGAACCTACAGAGGCAAAATATAAGGGAAAGTGGTCTAAACGTCTCACTACTCAAGTCATGACCCTTGGATCATTGGAGTGGAGATGGGTCGAAAACATCCCTAATGAGGTGTTCATGAGCAATCCTGTCTTCAAGAAAGGATTCATCTATTAGCTGGCTGGTAAATGGAGATCTCGAAAACTCCTTGCCTTTGATTTTGAGAATGAGGTGTTCTCGATAATGAAGATTCCAATTAAAGTCAGTCACATACATGACTTGGGAGGCTTGGTGGCATTAGTATTTACAAGTCGAAACGGTTTGGTGGCTCTGGTCAGTGCCAATCATTAGGCTAACGGAAGAGTTTGCGAGTGGAAGAGGCACGACCCAATTACTGTGGTTGATGAGGAGGGAAAACCTGTTGCTTCTTCCGGAGTCATGCTTATGGGGACATGGAAGGACAATACCATTCTCCTAATGGCTTTCGCCCTCTTAAAAGGAATCGCAGGCAAATTATTTTTCTCCTGCGACTTTTGCTCTAAGACACTTACAAAGGTTGACTGTCCCGGTCTCAAAAGGGGGCCTAGGTTTGAGTACTATAGTCTCAGAGGTTCGTCGCGCACAATGTCTGGATTTCGTGGGAGGTCAGTGCCTGTGTGTTTACCACTGGGAGAAAGCAACAATACAAGGTAAACTTTGAAGGTTTTGATGTTTAGATTTTGGATTTTTGGTTTTTCGTTGATTTATTTGTATTTTTTTCTTTTTTGGCAGAGCAGATTGATTCAGAAGCGGGGAGTTAAACGACCTAGAGAAACGTTGACAAGCTGTGATGAATTGAAATCCTAGTAGTTAGCTCTTTTCTTCAAAATCTGTCATGTTGGCAAATTGGGAAATTCATTTCTATGAGCGTTCTTGGTGGTTTATGGTTTAAATTAGGAGTTTTGTCAAAAGTAAAGTGGAGTTTTGTAACTTTTTTGAATTGTGTTAGGATTTCAACGGAAAGAGTGTTACTGTGAGGAGAACTCAGTGCACATGACTTGCAGTTATAGCTGCTGAGTGTAGATTTGGACGCTGTAGAGCGTATAAGGCAACATAATTGGAGAAGCTGAATTTCGGAAGTTTGACTGTTGTATTTTTCATTCCTCTTTTGGACTTAGTATTCCAACTGAATTATATGACTGGAATGTGTCTTTCTGATGATGTATTCATGTCAATTTGGCTCCCCTTAATCTGATAGCTTATGTTTAGCTAGTACTTCCTACTACTTTGTAAACATTGCATGCCTTATCTTACATCGATTCTGATTAAAGCGGGGCATAAAGGCTGTGATTGTAAATATCATCACTAGTAAAAATTACGGTTTACATGACAGTTATTTATCGTCATGTAAACTTTACATAACGGTTCTGTAACCGTCGTGTAATCCAGCATCATGGAAGATACCACGATGGTTTTAAAACTGTCGTGGTATCTCAATGTTATCCGACAGTTAAAACCGTTATCGAAACAAGAAATATAATTGCAGAGTACGATAAATTGGCTACATTATAGACGGTTCCAATTCAAAACAGTCGTTTAATATGCACAATTACACAACGGTTTCGTCCACACCGTTGTGTAATGTATATGTAATCAACGAGAAAAAAAAAATTTAAACAACTTTACACGACGGTTTTTGGCCCGTCGTGTAAAGTTACGATATATATATATTTTTTTGGTGAAAAATGGGGTTTTTTCCCTGATTTCCAACGAGTGGCTAACCTGTATGTTATCCAATACACGATCCAAGATATTAACAACATTGATCAAAGTAAAAATACATACTAATTATTATACATTACAAGATTACATGTCATAATTAATGAATTGCATTACATAGCCACACCATTTTCCCTTAATCAAATCCAAATCCTCACAAGTGAAAAATTCTTTACTTTCAAGTACATCAATTCCATTCAACACTATGTCCCTCATAAAACCTAAAATAAAATAACCACATTCAACACTTCCCTCTTGGAGAGGACGGGGCCGGTTTGAGATTTTCGTTTTACAATCTCGTCTCCTTCTAATCCCTTCGCCGACCATAATCTTCCAATTCATTAGGACCCTAGCAAATGGGTAAAGTTCAAACTAATTAAGATGCATAAAATTAAGATTAAATAAAAAATTAACATACTAAAATTGACTTACATGATCATGAGCTCAGTAAAATCGTTTCGTTTCTTCTCTCGAATAGGATCAAATAAAGGACGAGGTCCTCCCATGGGTCAATGACTCCCAAAACCCAATGTCTCCCTCTGTTATGTGGCACAAGATAAAGAGAGAGAGGGCAGACCGATGGGAGAATGAAGGGGAAGGGATAGCGGCTTTGCGGGCGATGGTCGAATGAGGAAGAATGGAGGGTGGGCGGCATCACCGGGAGAATAATAGAGAGGGTAAGGCATCGGCGCTGTCGGCGGACGGGCGAAGGAGATAGTGGGTAAGATAAATCTTTAAGTGGTCGAAAAGGAGAAAGATAAAAAGGATGATAAAGGATGAGGAAAGTGGATTTAAGTTAAGGCTTATATGCTAATTTTAAAGCACAAAATTTCAAATTTTTAGAGTGATTTTCGGAAGATCACACGATGGCTTTTGAAAACTGTCGTGTAAACATGACGGTTTCCAAAAACCGTCATTTAATCTTCCGATTTTCATAAGATTACACAACGATTTTTAAAAACTGTCGTGTAATCTTCCGAAAATCAAAATTCAAATTTTTACTTCGTGAAATGTCGAGATTACACGACGGTTTTCAAAAACCGTTGTGTAATTTTATGAAAATTAGAAGATTACACGACGGTTCTTGAAAACCGTGTGTAATGTCGAGATTACACGACAGTTTTTGAAAACCGTCGTGTAATCTTCCGAAAATCACACTAAAAATTTGAAATTTTGTCAAGGGTTTATGTGCGAATTTCACAAACTAAAAATTTGAATTTTGATTTTTGGTAGATTACACGACAGCTTTTAGAAACCGTCATGTAATGTCGAGATTACATGATGGTTTTCAAAAACCATCGTGTAATCATATGAAAATCGGAAGATTACATGACGATTTTTGAAAACCATCGTGTAATGTCGAGCTTACACGATGGTTTTCAAAAACCATCGTGTAATGTCGAAACCGTCGTGTAATCTTATGGAAATTGGAAGATTACACGATAGTTTTTGGAAACCGTCATGTAATATCGAGATTACAGGATGTTTTTCAAAAACCGTCGTGTAATCTTATGAAAATCGGAAGATTATACGACGTTTTTAGAAACCATCGTATAATGTCGATATTACACGACGGTTTTCAAAAAATCATCGTGTAATCATATGAAAATCGGAAGATTACACGACGGTTTTTGGAAAGCATCGTATAATGTCGACATTACACGACGATTTCCAAAAACTGTCGTGTAATCTTATGAAAATCAGAAGATTACACGACGGTTTTTAAAAACCGTCTGTAATGTCGAGATTACACAATGGTTTTCAAAAACTGTCATGTAATCTTATGAAAATCGAAAGATTACACGACGGTTTTTCAAAACCGTCGTGTAGTGTCGAGATTACTCGATGGTTTTTGAAAACCATCGTGTAATCTTCCGAAAATCACACTAAAAATTTGAAATTTTGTCAAGGGTTTATGCGCGAATTTCACAAAATAAAAATTTGAATTTTGATTTTTGGAAGATTATAAGACAGTTTTTAGAAACCGTCGTGTAATGTCGAGATTACACGACGGTTTTCAAGATTATATGATAGTTTTTAGAAACCGTCGTGTAATGTCG
Organism: Ficus microcarpa; assembly: GCA_025413485.1. Lineage (NCBI taxonomy): Eukaryota > Viridiplantae > Streptophyta > Magnoliopsida > Rosales > Moraceae > Ficus > Ficus microcarpa. The sequence continues at coordinate 24,918,150 of CM046383.1, read as the reverse complement.
ACATTACACGACGGTTTTCAAAAACCATCGTGTAATCTTATGAAAATTGGAAGATTACACAACGGTTTTTGAAAACCATCATGTAATGTCGAGATTAGATAACGGTTCTCAAAAACCGTCGTGTAATCTTATGAAAATCGGAAGATTACATGACGGTTTTTTGAAACCGTCGTGTAATGTCGAGATTACACGATGGTTTTTGAAAACTGTCGTGTAATCTTTCGAAAATCACACTAAAAATTTGAAATTTTGTCAAGGGTTTATGCGCGAATTTCATGAAGTAAAAATTTAAATTTTGATTTTCGGAAGACTATACGACGGTTTTTAGAAACCGTCGTGTAATCTTACGAAAATCAGAAGATTACACGACGGTTTTTAAAAACCGTCGTGTAATGTCGAGATTACACAACGGTTTTCAAAAACCGTTGTGTAATCTTATGAAAATCGAAAGATTACACGGCAGTTTTTGAAAACCGTCGTGTAATCTTCTGAAAATCACACTAAAAATTTGAAATTTTGTCAAGGGTTTATGCGCGAATTTCACGAAGTAAAAATTTGAATTTTGATTTTCGGAAGATTACACAACGATTTTTAGAAACCGTCATGTAATCTTATGAAAATCGGAAGATTACACGACTGTTTTTGAAAACCGTCGTGTAATGTCGAGAAAACACGATGGTTTTTGGAAACCATCGTGTAATCTCTAGTTTACACGATGGTTTCAATAAACCGTCGTCTAATTTCCGTCGTTTAAGCCACCTTTTGTAGTAGTGCATATTGGTTTTATCGTTATGCATACTCTAATACAGTAATACTAATTTTAAGTCAGGTATCTTTGTTCAAATTAGAGAGGCAGGGAAGAAAGCAGGGACGAAGATGGTATATAGGTTCTCATGTTTTGGTTCGTTTCTCGTGATTTCGAAAGATATATGGATAGAATGGACCGAGTTTCTTTAAGCAATAGATAAGTTTGTTATTTGTCTCACGAATGATAACATATACATAACCCATTCTCAGACATATAAGTTTTGAATTTGACATGGTCCACTCTCTCGGACAAGGGTTTTTTTTTTTTTTTTTTTTTTTTTTTTTGTGGAAAAAAAACTGATTATAGGTCCCTCTAAGATTGAAACCTTAAGTAAGTGATCAACATGGAATAGTGTAACTAAGATATGGGGTTTCCTTGAATTAGTAGGCTTCCATATAGGAGATCCATAAAGGGATTTGCGACAATAGTCGTGCCTCTGACACATTAAATCATATAGAAAAAACAAATTGATAAATGGACTGCTAAGTTGAGGAGAATTTCTAAAATCTGTGGGGAAGACTCACTAGCGCCATATCCTTGCTATTTCGTCAAAAGAGAAATGTTATGGTAGTTTTGGTGAATTTAAAACTTAGGATTAAGAGCAGCTCTAATGCAAGGTGTAAAGGTCAAAACCTAGCCCGACGATAGATGTCGAATCCTAAGAGGAACTACCCCGCCTATACGATTAAGAACGGGCAAGTGTTGCGTTCACTCTTTAAGTTTCAACAACCCTTACTGATATGGAGCGCCATGTGAAGTATTCATTAGTGGAAAAGTCTTTAGAGGCCTGCAATCAAAGAGAACTCTAACCTATGCAGGGTAAATGATTAGAACTAGGCAAGAATTTTGACCAAGAAGTACTCTATCACCATAGAAGAACAAATAAAACTCATCAACAAGTCTTAAATCCTTTGCCAACCTTCTAGATGAGTTGATTTCGGTCTCAAGCATCACAACAAGACATTACCAAGGTTAGAGTAGAGTTAATCAGTAGACAACTATATGCTTTAATCATGCGACTGATCTTTATTGAATGAATAAAAGGAAACTACGGAAACTAGGAGATGGATTTAGGTCCATTCGATTAAGGAAGAGGTTTTGAAGGAAAAAAGACCGATTTCAAACTCTCAGATGATAAAATTTTTGTTTTAGATGGATTTGATTGAAGAATATTGTGGTTGACTATGAGCATCAGTGCCTAACTTATTAGAAAGTTAAGGTCGAACATAAGCATCCAGTTGAAGAATTACAACCAATCGAAGTTCCGAAATGGAAATAGGAGCAAATGGTCAGGGATTCATGGTTGGATTATCCCAAACCAGTGAGGACTAAGTCAATTCATTTCTTCTTTATTGAGAAAAAGTTATTTATTTGCTAGAAAATTAGTTGATTTGAAGGCAGCCAATGTAAAATTATTTTCATATGATGCCCTATTAAATCTTATAAGGTATTGAGGTAGAATCACAAGGTTGAAGATGTAATTTGGCAACGCGACATTGAGAGTGAATCACCCTATCTTAATCTTAATTTTCGTGGACAAAAATTTTTAAGGAGGAGATATTGTAGTATTACAATATTTTATATTTGTAATGAACGATGGCAACAAGCATTAATAGGTGCATTAAGATATCTCAACTAGGTCAGCACCTCTTAAACACCCTCATTATTTTCCCATTTCATTGAAATATTACTAAAATATTAAATTAAATTAAAAGATGTTTACATGAGTAATTATAATAAAAACAAACATACATGCAGGCACCCACAATAAAAACTGCATGTAGGCAAGCACAGAAGCACACAAAGAAAATAATTCAATTCGATAACCTAGATTCCAAACTAACGGGAGATGATCCCAAAAGTAAGAGCCAAGACTCTAACTTTGATTGCATTTCTAAATATGCTTCGTTAAAAATCTTTTAGCTAAAACCCAATGAGAAAAAGACTAAAAGGAAACATGAATGAATAGTTACCAAGAAGGTTAAAAATCTTTTAGCCAAAACCCAATGGGAAAAACACTATAAAGAAAAAAGAGTACATATTTACTTAGCAGGTCCAAAGTGGTAGTTGGGAATCCAGTGAGATTACAATTAAACTTGTTGGAGCAGAAGTCCGGAAGACAGAACCACCATTGTTTAGTATTTAAATGAGTACTGTGTGAAGCAAGCTTGTCAGCAACTGCGTTCCCTTTCCAAAAAATGTGTGTTGCTTTGTAAGTGATTGTGGTCAGAAAGCTTAAAGCGTTTAGCCATTTGCTCTTGTACTTA
>CM046383.1:24864639-24914975 GCA_025413485.1 Ficus microcarpa | reverse complement strand
ATGCATGGTAAAATCCACATGATGCAACTTTGAGTTAGTGGAAGGTGATGTCATTGAGGTGAGGTCATCTTCCACTAGTTCTACCAAGGTCTTGTTTGGCCATTTCGTTCTTTCACAGCTCCTTTCGTGCTCTACAGTTATTTCCAATACTGTGATGAGCATTCTTATTTTATATTTTGGTCCAAAAATTCTTCCATGTAAATTCGGACCGAAAATTCTCTTTCTCCAATTTTTCGGAGACCTTTTTGCCCTTAATTCGATTTCGGTGTGCTTGATTTTTCTATGGTGGATTTATGGCTTAAAACTTCATTTTCGGAGTTTTTCCATATTCCTTCATCATACTTGTGAAGTCAACGTTGGGATCCGTCCCGGTCAAACTTTGACTTTTTGGTCAACCCTTTGACTTTTTGGTCAGCCCTTTGACTTTTTTGGTCAGCCCTTTGACTTTTTTGGTCAAAGTTGACTTGCGTAAAATTTCATCCTTTTTCGTTCTTTTTCCTTTAAAAACCTCATTCTTGGCTCGTAAATCATCAATTGAGTCTCATAATCATTAAATGAGGACTCGAACATTGTTTAAATAAAATTATGAATTTCTCATTATTATTCATAATTTTTCATATAACACATCATAAACACATAAATTAGACTCTAATTCCTTATGAACAAGGAGATTACAAGTCTACAAAATTTCGGGTCTTACAACCTACCCTCCTTAAAAGATTTTCGTCCTCGAAAATTAGAACAAATCGGGGTAGTCTCTCTTCATGTCTTCTTCTCGTTCCCATGTTGCTTCCTCAATATGGTGATTTCTCCATAATACCTTACCAAGGTATGACCTTTTCTTAGCACTTTTCTTCTCGTGCCAAAATTTGGACTGGCTTCTCCTCATAAGTCAGATCTTCGCGAATCTCGATGGTTCATGCTCGATTACGTGAGGGATCCGGAACGTACTTCTTTACATCGACACATGAAATACATTGTGCACATATGCTAATTCTGGGGTAAGCCAACTTGTAGGCTACGTTCCCAACTCTCTCGAGTATCTCGAACGGCCCTAAATACCTTGGGCTCAACTTCCCCTTTTTTCCGAACCGCATAACTCCCTTAAATGGAGCGACTTTGAGGAAAACCAAGTCTCCTACTTGAAATTCGAGAGGTCTTCGGTGTTTGTCTGCGTAACTCTTTTGCCGGCTAAATGCAGTCTCCATCCTTTGTCGTATGAGCTTCACGTTTTCCGTGGTCTTCCGAATGAAGTCCGTAGATACAAGTTCTTTTTCTCTTGTCTCGTACCAGTGGACTGGAGATCTGCATCTTCTTCCGTACAAAGCTTCATAAGGAGCCATTCCAATTGAAGCGTGAAAACTGTTGTTGTACGAGAATTCAATCAAAGGAAGCTTCTTATCCCAAGTTCCCTTGAAATCCATCACGCAAGCTCGCAACATATCTTCCAAGGTCTGAATGGTCCTTTCTGATTGTCCGTCCGTTTATGGGTGAAAAGCTGTACTAAACACAAGCTTGGTACCCATTGCTTCATGTACGCTCCTCCAAAATTTCGAAGTGAAGCGACCGTCGCGATCCGAGATTATCGACTTCGAAATTCCATGATAGCGAACGATCTGAGCCACGTACAATTCTGCCAATTGTTCCACAGAAAAGCTGAGCTTGATGGCTATAAAGTGTGCCGACTTTGTCAATCGGTCAACGACCACCCAAATAGCATCGTTGCCGCTAGGAGTTCGGGGTAGTCCAACCACGAAGTCCATCGTTACTTGGTCCCATTTCCATTCTGGGATGGAAATTTTCTGCAGTTCTCCTCCTGGAAGTTGGTGTTCCGCCTTTACTTTTTGACAGGTAAGGCACTTACTGACAAAAGTAGCAACGTCGTTTTTCATTTTGGGCCACCAAAAGCTCTCCTTTAAGTCCTTATACATCTTCGTGGCTCCAGGATGGATAGAGTACGGAGTCTCGTGGGCTTCTTTCATGATCTTTTCCTTTAGTTCCTCCTCGTTATGAATACACAATCTATTCTTTTGATAGAGAATGCCTTCATCAGAGACGTTGAAATCCGACTCCTTCCCTTCTAAAACTTCGTTTTTCATCCTAAGCAGCGAGGCATCTACTTCTTGACGCTCATTCATGCCATCCAAAATAGTAGGCTGGAAGGTGAGGGCAGCTAATCCTCCTGTGATAAGCTCGATTCTGGCTTCTATTAGCTCCTTTTGAAGAGGCTCAGTCAATAACCTGATTGACATCATCGAGGAAGATGACTTCCGACTTAGGGCATCGGCTACCTTGTTAGCCTTCCCAGGATGGTATCGGATATCTATGTCGTAGTCCTTAACCAATTCGAGCCATCTTCTTTGCCTCATGTTGAGCTCTTTTTGTGTGAAGATGTACTTCAAGCTCTGATGATCCGTATATACTTTGCATTTAGTACCATAGAGGTAGTGCCTCCAAATCTTTAAGGCAAATGCTACCACCGCAAGTTCCAAATCATGCGTCGGATAGTTCTTCTCGTGTTCCTTGAGCTGTCGCGGAGCATAAGCGATTGCTTTTTCGTTCTGCATAAGCACGGCTCCCAATCCTATCTTGGAAGCATCGCTGTAAATTACGAAGTTTTCTTCCTCCACGACCGGAATTGTGAGGATTGGAGCGCTCGTCAACTTGCTTTTGAGCTCTTGGAAGTGCTCTTCACACTTATTTGTCCATTCGTACGCCTTTCCTTTTCTTGTGAGTGCGGTAAGTGGCGCCGCGATCTTAGCAAATCCTTCGACAAATCGTCGGTAATAGCCCGCTAATCCGAGGAAACTGCGCACTTCGGTGACATTTTTGGGGGCTGGCCACTTACTTACCGCCTCAATCTTAGCCGGGTCTACGGATATGCCTTCTTTTGAGATCACATGTCCTAAGAAATGGACCTTCTCCAACCAAAACTTGCACTTGGAGAACTTGGCGTAAAGCTGATTTTGCTTCAAAATCCGTAGTGCAATCCTTAGATGCTCCTCATGCTCCTTTTTCGACCTTGAATAGATCAAAATGTCGTCGATGAAAACGATGACGAACTTATCCAAGTAGTCCTTAAATACTCGATTCATCAGATCCATGAAGGCTGCTGGAGTGTTTGTCAGTCCGAACGGCACGACGAGCAACTCGTAGTGTCCATATCGAGTACGAAACGCCGTCTTCGGAACATCTCCTCCCTTGATTCAGAGCTGGTGATATCCCAATCGCAGGTCAATCTTCGAAAAGACAGAGGCTCCTTTCAGTTGGTCGAACAGATCATCGATCCTGGGCAAAGGATACTTGTTCTTGATGGTAATCTTGCTCAACTCCCGATAGTCGATACACATTCTTAGAGTGCCGTCCTTCTTCTTAACAAACAACACCGGGGCTCCCCACGGTGAATAGCTCTGTCTGATGAATCCTTTATCCAGGAGCTCCTTCAACTGGACTTGTAATTCTTTGAGTTCAGCAGGCGCCATCCTATACGGTGCCTTGGACACGAGTGCCGATCCTGGAAGTAACTCAATCTCAAAAGAGATTTCTCATTCTGGTGGCAATCCTGGCAGATCTTCAGGAAAAACATTCACAAACTCCTTGACTATCAGTACATCTTCTGGCTTACTTTCGGTCTCTTGTGTCTTGTCTACCATGTTGGCTAGAAATCCAAGACATCCTTCCGCCAATAACTTTCTAGCCTTTAGCGCCGAAATAAACATCTTTGGCTGTTTCGGGGTCGATCCTCGAAAGATGAATTCCTTATCTCCAACTGGCTTGAAAGTGACGGAACGACGCTGGCAGTCGATAACCACGTTGTACTTTCTCAGGAAGTCCATACCCAGGATAACATCGGAATCGTACAAATTGATGACGATCAGGTTAACGTACATCTCTCTACCGCATATGATTATTGGAACATGACGTATCCAAAAATCAGACAACAAGATTTTCCTGGAGGGTAATGCAGTACGAAAGGTTCTTCCGATTTTCTCATTATCTCTATCTAGTTTCTTAGCAAACCTAGGTGATGTGAATGAATGCGTAGCTCCAGAATCAATCAACACATAAGCATCTTGTTGGGCAATAGGAAGCTAACCTGTCACCACCGTGGACGGTCCAGCTTGAGCATCCTCCTTCGTGTAGGCATAGATGCGTCCTTGCGGTTCTGGAGCTTCAGCTCAGCCCTGAGGGATTGCAGGTCCTTCCAACTTCATCTGGGCGGCATGTAACTGACTTCCCTGACCCATCTGATAATTCTGCTGGTGCTGGACATTTGCATTGCAATTCTTAGCAAAATGACCTTCCTTGCCACACAGATAACAGCGGTTTGTTCCAGCACGGCAGTCTCCTGGGTGCTTTCTCCCACATTTCTGGCAAGGGGGAGTTCCACTGCTGTCAGGGGCATTCTTCTTCTGGAGAGGATTCTGTTGGCTCCCCTGTCCTCCAGCATTCCACTTCCTTTTCTTCTGGAGGTTGCCATACGGCTTGTTGCTGCCGCGTTGGCCAGAAGGTCGTCCTTGACCTTTCTGCTGCGATGATTAGCCGGGCTTGGTCTGATTCTGCTTGGCTAGTGCCCTCTCCTCATTCTTTTCTTTAAAGAACTGGGCCCGTTGCGCCTTGTTCTGGCCGATCCAATATTCGGCTCGAACTGCTCGACTGACGCATTCGGCGACAGTGAGCGGTGGGTGAGGGCCACTACTGATAATCATGGCTAAGTCTGGCCGGAACATTCTCATCATCTTTCTCACTTTGTCCCTCTCGGAACTGATGAGTTGAGGGCAGAGACGGGCGAGCTGTTCAAACTTTCTCACGGCTTCAGCCACAGACAAATTTCCCTGACGGAAATTGGTGAATTCGTCCTGCTGAGTTTCCATTACTTCTGTGTTGAAGTACTTCTCACGAAACTCCTCAACAAAATCGTCCTATGTCATCTGGGTGACGTCCCGTCTGATTTGAACCGTTTCCCACCATAACCGAGCATCTTTCTTCAACATAAAGGACGCGCAAAGGACTCTCTCTCTATCATCAAGCCCTAAGAAGTTCAGGGAAACTTGAAGGTCGATGAGCCAGTTGTCGGCCTCGATCGGGTCCGTCGATCCCTCGAATTTTGGCGCCTTCATGCGCCGAAATTCATGATACAGCTTTGCCGGAGTTCGAACACGATGTGCTGGCGGAGCAGCTACCGGCGCCATTGGTGCTTCTGGGGCCTCAGGGAGTTCCGGAATCACTGGTTCCTCCTCGGGGAATTCCGGTACCGCTGGTTGCTCTTTAGGTGCCGGTGGTACCCTGGCCTCAGGCGGTCCTTGGTTCTGTTGGGCTATTTGAGCCCTAAGCCCACCTATTTCTCGTTGTTGGGCTAGCATCATCTCTCTCAGCTCGTTTAACTGAGCTGTAAGATCGACGTTTTGGGCTTGTGCCGCTCGGCGTCTTGGTGGCATGGTTCTGTATAGAAGCAACAAAATAAGCTTCTTATTTTCAAAACTTTCATAAAATCATATCTTTTATACATAACCATAATCTTCATTTCATAATCATAGTTTTTAGGAAAAATACATAATTTCCTCATCATGGGCATAAATTACTTGTTTACCACCACCGAGCTAGGGCACAACCCAACGTCATTCTCACAACCAACCTTTCCATTGCGAACCATCGATATGCGTTGAATACGAAAATCTAATTCTAAGCATAAGAAAATTAATTAACTTACTTTGGCTATTGCGGAACGATGCGGTGCGAGACGAAGTAGGCTGGCAGGAACCTGTCTCTGATACCAACTCTGTGACGCCCCCTTACTACGTAGGGCCGTCACGCCTTACTTACTTACTTACTTTACTTGAAAATTAGGCATATATATATATTTTTTTGAAACATACTTATAAAAGCATTTGCCATTAGTAATATATCATTACTATTTAAGTAAAAGTTTACTTAAGGTCTTTAGTTCAAAAATACCGTAAAGCATAATTTGTCTTTACCATACATACTTATGTACAAACTTCTTAACTTATCAAAAGATTGCGGAAATAATACGTAGTGGTATCCACACCGCCTTCGTCCGCCTCCACATCATCCTCACAATGCCCACCATTATGCTGCGGGTTTCTTACCTACAGTATGAAATATAACTGAATGAGCTTTCGCCCAGTAAGCACAAACATAATCTCACAAAACATTAAAACATCTTGAAAACATTCTTCATCATATGCATATGCGTGAACCATTTATGCTCCATTTATGCATTTCTTTTAACTTACTTATCTTTCTTATGGGCCCCATAGTGTACGTACCATCATTTATTTAGCGCGCCTCCAGATTACAGATAGGGGTTGCAAGGTCCCTAACTGCTCTGGGAACATTGGGTGATTACACCCTTCCGCATCAACGAGAGGGTGAATCCTTTACTTTAACATGAAAAATCCTCTACCTTATGGGAGGTCGGTACGACACTTTACTTGTGGCTTCTTACCATGTTATTTATCTTTAGTGAACATACCTTATGATGTCACTATATGATAACATACTTTTTAACTTATACATAACATGGCATGACATTCTTTTCATTCATGGAATTTGCAAACATGACATTTTTATGAACATGACATTTTGCAAACATAGCACCTTTTTACAAACATAACATTTTGTGAAAAATAGCGCTTTCTATAACATAGCATTTTGCAAGAATAGCACTTTTTATAAACATGGCATTTTGCAAGAATAGCACTTTTTATAAACATAGCATTTCATAGATATAGCACACAACATATTGCAGCATATTTGAAAACCACATACTTGAACATAAATTACTAGCTTTCATACTGCAGGTGAGGTTTGTACTTACCTCTAGTGCCGTATCCTTAAAGTTGCGTTCCTTAATTTGTCAGCAACGGCAATTCACTTTCCTGATATACCAAAAATATAGGATCAGGATCCCTTTCGTAAGGTGTTGGTGACCTACCAACACTCACATTTACTTTTGGTTGTATGTCCCTTATACATGATATCCATCTTGGCCATTTTAATCCCCATTCTTTATTGAACTTTGATATATCCTTATGAGGTTACGTTGGGTAACCTTTTTGGTTAGAGCCTTGTTCTCTTATTGGGCTTTGCTCATACATCCTTGTTATTGGGTTACTTCCATTAACCCTTTAAATCTTAGCCCAAACATATATGTGGGTATCCCTTAGGGTTATGTTGGGTAACCCTTAAGGTTAACCTTAATTAACCTTGGGTCATCCTTTAGTCAACCCTTGCTTATCCTTGGGTTTGTAACTCGGATATAATATCCGGTTACCGTTCGCAATCGGCTTGCTTACCAATTTTACTTTAAAATTCCTCTTCTTTATTTTTGGAAAATCTTGAGTAATTTACTTCCAAAAATCCTTCATTTTGCTTGTAAAAATTCTAACTCCTTTAATTAGAAGATACCTTGGTCAATTCTCATTATTTTCTTTAACTTGTAAATTCTTGGTTGAAACCCTCTTTTTCTTTACTTCGGAGAAAAATGTGAAATTTCAAACCCGAGCCCTTAAAATTCATGGTTTTCGAAATAAATCTTTTATAAAATCATTTGGGGTCGGAAATCGCCTTTGGAAAGGTTTCCGAAGCTAAAATAACCATTTAAGAGCACTTCACAATTTTTCTAGAAAATATTTTCGTGAAACTCATGTGCAAGATTTCAGACTCCTTGCACACCTTCCATAATTCACGCCCAGTTTAAAAATTGGCTTGGAATTTGAAAAACTTGTCTTCACGAAAGTTGTAGCTCTCGAAAAATTCTAAAACTTTTGTGTTTTAACAAAAATCCAGTTCGGCCTAGATCAGTACCAGTTTTTATTTGAAAACGGGTTAACTCTGAAAAACTGGGTAAAGGACGTCCCTGGGCTCAGCCGCGGGTTTTGGGTAAAACGGAGGCCGTTGGAGCCTTATTTTGAGATTCTGTTCACGTAATCCTCTAGGAAAAGTTGTTCCGAACAACTGTCGGGTTTTGAGTTTTACCTCATTCGGCCTCTAAGGGCCTTGAAATTAACCTTTCCCGAAACTGGCCAGATTCGAATCCGAATTGGCAGTTTCGGTTCCTTATTTCGGTTTACGTCCTATTTCGCGGAATCTATCTCGACCGATCACATCGGGAGCTTATACCACAACAAGCAGCGCTTCTAACGTCCCATTGCAACCCATAAATCCATCTCATTCATCTCATGCAACCCAAATCCGAAAATTTAAAAACCTAGGTTGCTTGGCTCTAGCACATGCATCAACACATACAAGCATCACAAAATCCATCCCTAATCTAGCATGCTCTCATGGCTGCCAAGGGCAGATTTTTGGCCTCATCTTATGGGACAAACAACCTAATTTCTAGCATGAAAAATCCATCATTTTCAAGCACAAATTTTAAAGCAAACAAGCATCAAAAATCAACCAACCAAACCCTACCCTAATCAAGCACACACACCAACAATGAGGGTAGAAAATTAAGGTGGACTTATGTCCTTACAAACCACTTGAACTAACATCAAAAACACTTAAATAAGACTTAATTTCAAGGTGGTTTAAGAGATTTACCTCAAAACCCAAGTTAGGGTTTTGAAAATCCAAAGATTTCCTTCCTTCATTCTAGTCTTCTAGTCACACGATTTCTTCCAAGAAAATGGCATCCAAACATTTTTTATTAGCTCTTTCTTGCTCTAACCAAAACCGAACCTTAACAAGAAAAAGGATCCAAGTTTTTCTTACCCTTTTCTCCTCCTCCTCTTGCTCGGTTTCCTTCCTAAAAACTCACCAAAATTTTCTCAAGTCCTTCCTTGCTTGGCTCACGGATTTGGTTCAAGAAAATGAGATCCAAGAGATTTTTTTGTTAGCTTTTTCTCATCTCTAAACCGAGCACTATCAAGGAAGAAAAACCAAGAATTTTTTTTCAAGATCCACTTACCTCTTTCTCTCTTGCTCTTGGTCGGCCAACTCTTGGAGAACCCACAAAAATCTTCTCACTTTTTCTTAGCTCTTTCTCTCTTAGAACCGAAACCCTTGAGATGGAAAACCCAAAAACTTTTTGAATCTCTCTCTTTCTCTTTCTCCTTCTTGCTGCCGAGTATCACCCAAGGAAATGAGAGCTTTTGGCTCACTTTTTCCCACAAAAGGCACAAGGAATGGGAGGACTTGTTGATATGACTTAGTGGTTGTTTGCTTGCCTTGAATCAAGGCTTTAGTCTTGTCATTTCCCTTCCTCTAGCTGGCCGAATCCAAGGGGCTGAATGGGGTGGGTTGCAGCCAGATTTTGTGGGGAATGGACAAGGGTTTTAGTTCATTTTTTAAGCAAGAAGTGACTAGAGGATTGATGGACAAAAGTGGTTCAACTTTTTCCTTGATTTATGGCTTTATGTCTAGTCTTGTTCACATTAATTTTTCTTTCCTTGCTGTCCATTGCTGCTGCCAACCAAAGGGGAGGGAAATGGGCTGCCACTAGCTTGCTTTGGCTAGTGAAAAGGTGAGTCATAGGCATGGTGTTGTTGTCCTTTGTTTGGTTGGACTTGAAAGGCCATCTAGTTACTCGAACCAAACCAAATCCTTTCCTTTTTCTTCTCTAGTTACCGACCATGATGGAGGGGGGTAGAGGGCTGCCAGATTTCATGAGGAAAAAGCATGAGTTTGACTCATTATTTTAAGCAAAAGTGACTAGGAGATGGGAGACTTGTGATGGACAAAAGTTGGTGCACCTTTTCTCCTTAATTTAAGGCTTTCCCATTTTTTTTTTCCGTTTGTCTCCCATGTGTGGCCGGCCATCATGCATGGTAAAATCCACATGATGCAACTTTGAGTTAGTGGAAGGTGATGTCATTGAGGTGAGGTCATCTTCCACTAGCTCTACCAAGGTCTTGTTTGGCCATTTCGTTCTTTCACAGCTCCTTTCGCGCTCTACAGTTATTTCCAATACTGTGATGAGCATTCTTATTTTATATTTTGGTCCAAAAATTCTTCCATGTAAATTCGGACCGAAAATTCTCTTTCCCTAATTTTTCGGAGACCTTTTTGCCCTTAATTCGATTTCGGTGTGCTTGATTTTTCTAGGGTGGATTTATGGCTTATAAAACTTCATTTTCAGAGATTCTTTCCATATTCCTTCATCATACTTATGAAGTCAACGTTGTGACCTGTCCCGGTCAAACTTTGACTTTTTGGTCAACCCTTTGACTTTTTGGTCAGCCCTTTGACTTTTTTGGTCAAAGTTGACTTTCGTAAAATTTCTTCCTTTTTCGTTCTTTTTCCTTTAAAAACCTCATTCTTAGCTCGTAAATCATCAATTGAGTCTCATAATCATTAAATGAGGACTCGAACATTGTTTAAATAAAATTATGAATTTCTCATTATTATTCATAATTTTTCATATAACACATCATAAATACATAAATTAGACTCTAATTCCTTATGAACAAGGAGATTACAGTAACCTCATCATATCCCTAGGACCTCGCGTCTTACAGTAACCTCATCATATCCCTAGGACCTCTAAAGACATAATTGTGAGACAAACAAACCACTAAGCAGTGCCTTCGATATAAATCGCATGAGACGCTAACTTATCAATTACTTGATTACCCTCACAACAAACACGTGAAACACAATAGTTTATATTCTCTAAATAATGCAACGCATGTTTTTAATGGAATTCATTAACAAATTTATCTAATTGTTTGATTGGTTTATAAACTTTTACATTTGTGACTTGTAAATTTTAGGGTATTTAGCACTGATGCCCTTAAACTTATCACTTTTTGACAACTTACCCTCTAAACTTTTAATTTTGGCAATTTACCCCCTGAACCTGCTAAATTGTAATAATGTACTCACTATTAATTAATTTTCTGTTAAATTGATTGTGAAAAACTCATGTATGCCTCATGTGAGGATCAGAAAAACCCATTTTCAATTAAAAATTTTCAAATATAATACAAACTCTAATGCAAATCTTCTAATTTCAAATATTTAGTTTAGTGTAAAATTAACTAAATTTGGTATATTACAATAATTTAACAAGTTCAGGATGGGTAAATTGCCAAAATTAAAAATTTTGGAAATAAGTTATCAAAAGATAATTAGTTTAGGGGGTATCAATGTTAATATATGACTTAACATCACATATCCATTCACCTACCAATCATATTTATTAAGCCTAATTAAACCTTAGGGTTAATTTCATTAATAGCACTTGTAGGATAAATTTTATTAAAAACAGCACCATTTTTTTCCTTCATTTCTAGCACTGCCATGGCATGATTCCTTTTTTAGGTGGATGTATAAAGACATACATGCTCTCAGTCAACCCTAAACTGATGTTTTTCTCATTTTCCCACCCCCCTCACCCTCGTCCCCCCGACAATATATAAGTCATAATAGTTCTAAATTTGAACTTTTTCTTTCCTCATTTTTCTCTCATAGAAGCCTCACGAACCTTCTTTGCACCATTACCCACTGATCTAAACCTACTCTAAGTCCAACAAATCTCACCCCATCTTCGTTCACTCTGTTAAACTAACCCTCTTTATCCTCATCACAATAGAGCTGAAACTGTCAGATCTGCTCCTACTCCATTTGAGTAGAGATCTTCCCACTTCCAATCAGCAAATCTGAGGTAATACTGCTTGTTATTTGGTTTTATTTGTTACTGTATGCTTTAAATGGGTGTGTGTTTTGAATTATATTCTAAAAAATGATTCTCTGTTAAACTTTTAAGGGTAAGTTATCAGTCTCCTGTGGTACATGTAGGTAGTAAGTAAGATATATTTCCTGTGTTTTGTGATCTTTTATTGTAATATTTCTCGGGACCAAAAAATTACTGAACTAATAATGTTAAACAACATAATGACCATTTGGTCATTGTACTAATGACCAAGTCAGTCAATAATATTTTTACCAAATGGAAGTCGTGATTTTAACCATAACGAAAAAAAAAAATTTATTTGCATTTCATTTGATAGTCTAACTCAAATGGTCATTGTCATGATTATTAACAGGAGTAACAACCAGGATTCTAAACGACAAATTGAAGTTTTGATCACATTTGAGAGTTTAACAAAATTGGTCATTTCCATAATGACCAAAAGGTCAATTTTATTATGACCTGCGAATGTAAAATCTATAGAAATTGATAAAACAACAAGGGTTTTAAAACAAAAATTTGAGTTGTCATACGTTAATGGGGAAATTAAATGGATTTGCCTTACTTTTGTTTCGCCTATCATTTGGGATTTGAACAAAAACGTTCATTTTCATAATGACCATACAATCATTATCATTGTAACCAGTTTTAAGATATAAGTTAGCTCTCGATTTGAACCAAAAAGGTCATTTTCATAATAACCATCCGGTCATTATCATTATGAATAGCTTTGAGATATAAGTCACTTCTCGATTTGAACAAAAATGATCATTTTCATAATCACCATCTGGTCATTATTATTGTGATCAGTTTTGAGATATAAGTCACCTCTCAATTTGAACAAAAATGGTCATTTTCATAATGACCATTCGGTCATTATTATTGTGATCAATTTTGAGATATAAATCACCTCTCAATTTGAACTAAAAAGGTCATTTTCATAATGACTATGCGGTCATTAACATTATGACAAGTTTTGAGATATAAGTCACCTCTCGATTTGAACAAAAATCGTCATTTTCATTAAGACCATCCGGTCATTATCATTGTGATCAGTTTTAAGGTACAAGTCACCTCTCGATTTGAATCAAAAAGGTCATTTTCATAATGACTATCCGGTCATTATCATTGTGACCAGTTTTGAGATATAAATCACCTATCGATTTGAACTAAAAAGGTCATTTTCATAATGACCATCCGGTCATTCTCTCGATTTGAACCAAAAAGGTCATTTTCATAATGACCATTCGGTCATTCTTATTGTGACCAGTTTTGATATATAAGTCACCTCTCTATATATGTCATGATTTTCTCTTCCTTTGTAACGTAAATATAATATTGACTAACTTGTTGCTCTTTCATTCAGGAATAGATGAGATTTGAGTTTTCGTCAAGTATAATGGTTAATGGGATGGCACATTGAGATATATTGGTGGCAAAATGAAGGGAATATTGGTGCCCATTACCGCAATATATGTTGATCTTATTGAGTTGGTCAGAAGTGTTATTGGGATTTGGGGCCTAGACATGACTATAGTCATGAGATACGGTGTTGAATCTGGAATGCCTCGTGTGAGGATACAGTGTGATGCTAACGTTAAATTCTACATACAATTGAAGAAGAAGGATGTTCATGTGCTTAGCAAATTTCCAATTAGCATCGATGTATTTGATGAATCTGCGTCGGAAGCCATGCCACCAGAGGTAAGGGAAAGCAACCACATAGACGTTCAACCTTCGAGGGAGGGTGGACAGAGTGATGAAGCCATGCAATCTGTAAATGACAGTAATCTAATCATCCTTCGTCCTCGTCCTCCTCATATCCCTTCTCCCACAGTAGGTCTAGATTTGCACACTGAATATGGAATTGAAAAGCAACATCAATTATTGAACAATGACTTATGCACGGCCCATGATGATTGTAATGCCGGGGAATTGAATGTTGCGGATGCTGTTCGTCATTCAAACGAGAAGAGTATCACAGCAAGCATTGGAGCCCATTCTATTGTCAATAATACTATATCTCAATCTGTTAATGTACCAAGTAGTGACAGTTTATCCGGCTCAGGAGTTGTTGCTAATTTTACACCTGTCATAATGCGCATAAATTGTATTTTTGAGAACAAAAGTTACTTCAATATCATCTTCATCACGATCCCATGAGTAAACACTACCAATTCAAGGTGAAGAGGTCGAACTCTACTCTATTACACATGATATGTATAGATAATGAGGGATGTCCATGGCAATTGTGTGCGACTAGGATGAGAGATAGTGAATTGTTTGTTGTGAAGAGGTACGACAACATCCATACTTGTTCAATTGAAATCGTTCAAGGGCATCATCATCAAGCTAAGAGTTGGATGATTGGGGAGTGTGTTAAGATAAAATACTTGGATCCGACTAATACCTCATATAGACCTCGAGAAATAATGCGAGACATGCAGGCTGAATTTGGAGTGTCATTCAATTATCTTAGAGCATGGCGAGGGAAGGAAGCTGCACTAACCATTTTCAGGGGCGATGATGCAAAGTCATACAAAGGTAATTTCCCTTATCTAGTTATACGTTCATGACTAGCATTATAACTTATATATTTATGATAGGGTAATGATTATTTAATAATTACAGTTCTGCCCGCGTGGGCTGAAATGGTTAAGAGAAAAAATCCTGCATCCGACATTCACATTGAGACAGACTCAGAAAATTGTTTAAAATACTTCTACATGTGCTTAGCTGTTTCGAAGCATGGTTGGCCTTATTGTCGTCCAGTAATTGTGGTTGATGGATCAGCACTGAAGGCCAGGTTTGGAGAAATGCTGTTTGCAGCATGTGGTCACGATGCAAATGACTCCATATTTCCACTTGCATTTGGTATCATTCTGTCGGAAAACAATGAATCATAGAAATGGTTCTTCGAGAAGCTAAGGGATTCAATCGGCACGCGAGAGTCTCTTGCTATTATGGTTGATAGGCATAAGGGTATTGAATATGTAGCCAACCACGTGTATCCAGATGTTGCCTTCGGGATATGCGTCCAACACTTGGTTGCAAACTTGAAGACTAGGTACAAATATTTCAAAGGCCCTTTTGTAATACCTAGATTTTTCGTGTTACTATTTCCTTTTTAAGAAATTAAATATATACCATGAAGATATTCATGAAAAGCTCAATTTAGAGCTTTTGTTAGATTTTGTAATTTCTTATGGGTCAATAAGACTCAAAATGGATTGCTTAGATTAGCAACGGACCTTTTGAGCCAAAAGGGATGAAAAAGTACATGATTTCATGGTGGTCAAAGGTTTGACCAAAAAGTCAACTTTGATTAAGAAAGTCAAAGTTTGACCAAGAACGGTCAAAGGGTTGACTTTGCAGTATTATGAAATGCAGTATGAAAAAGATACTGTGATGTGACGCCTCTTTACTACGTAGGGCTGCCACCTTACTTACTTTACTTAACTTTACTTAAGATTTAGGAATATTTTTTTTTTTTTGAAACATACTTATAAAAAGCATTTATCATTAGCAATAGATCATTACTATTGAAGTAAAAGTTTACTTAAGTCTTTAGTTCCAAAAGACCATAATATATAACTTGTCTTCATCATGTATATACTTATATACAAAACTTCTTAACTTATCAAAAGATTGCGGAATTAATGCGTAGTGGTATCCATACCGCCCTTCATCCGCCGCCACATCATCCTCACAATGCCCACCATTTAAGCTGCATGTTTCTTACCTACAGTATGAAATATAACTTGATGAGCTTTCGCCCAGTAAGCACAAACATAATCTCACAAAACAATTAAAAGATCTTATAAACATACATCATCATATGCATATGCGTGGACCATTTATGTTCCATTTATGCAATCCTTTTTAACTTGAACTTACCTTTCTTATGGGTCCCATAGTGTACGTACCATCATTTATTTAGCGCACCTCCAAATACAGTTAGGGGTTGCAAGGTCCCTAACTGCTCTGGGAACATTGGGTGATTATACCCTCCCGCATCAACGAGAGGGTGAATCATTTACCTGAACATGAAAAATCCTCCACCTTATGGGAGGTCGGTACGACACTTTACTTGTGATTTCTTACCATGTTGTTTATCCTTAGTGAACATACCTTATGATGTTACTATATGATAACATACTTTTTATCTCATTCATAACATGGCACGGCATTCCTTTCATTCATGGCATTTGCAATCATGACATTTTTATAAACATGACATTTTGCAAATATAGTACTTTTTCTAAATATAGTATTTTGCAAAAATAGCACTTCTTATAAACATAGCATTTTGCAAAAACAGCACTTTTTATAAAGCATAGCAATTTCATAGATATAGCACACAACATTTTGCAGCATATTTGAAAACCACATACTTGAACATAAATTACTAGCTTTCATACTGCAGGTGAGGTTTGTACTTACCTCTCGTGCCATATCTCGAAAGTTGTGTCCTTAAATTTGTCGGCAACAACAGGTTACTTCCTACTATACCAAAAATATAGGATCAGGATCCTTTCGAAGGTGTTGGTGACCTACCAACACTCACACCTACTTTTGGTTGTATGTCCCTTATACTTGATATCCAACTTGGCCACCTTAATCCCCAGTCTTTATCGAGTTTTGATTAATCCTTAAGAGGTTACGTTGGGTAACCTTTTTGGTTAGAGTCTTGTTCTATTTTTGGGCTTTGCTCATACATCCTTGTTATTGGGTTATTTTCATTAACCCTTTAAATCTTAGTCCAATTATACATGTGGGTATAACTTAGGGTTACGTTGGGTAACCCTTAAGGTTAACCTTAATTGAACCTTGGGTCAACCTTTAGTCAACCCTTGGTTATCCTTGGGTTTGTAACTCGGATATAATATCCGGCTACCGTTTGTAATCGGCTTGCTTACCAATGTTACTTTAAAATTCCTCTTCCCTATTTTTGGAAAATCTTGTGTAATTTATTTTCCAAAATCCTTCATTTTACTTGTAAAAATTCTAACTCCTTTATCTTGAAATTATTTTGGCTTAAAATCATCATTTTTCCTTGACTTGTCAACACTTGGTTTGAAACCCTATTTTTCTCCACTTCGTGAAAAAATATGGAATTTCAAACCCGAGCCCTTAAAATCCATGGTTTTCGAAACAGATCTTTTATAAAATCATTTGGGGCCGGAAACTGTCTTTGGAACAGTTTCCGAAGCTAAAATAACCGTTTAAAAGCACTTCACAATTTTTCTAGAAAACATTTTCGTAAAACTCATGTGTAAGATTTCGGACTCCCTGCGCACCTTCCATAAAACTTGCCCAGTTTAAAAATCGGCTTGGAATTTGAAAAACTTGTCTTCACGAAAGTTGTAGCCCTCGAAAAATGCTAAAACTTTTGTTTTTTTATGAAAAATCCAGTTCGGCCTAGATTAGTACCAGTTTTTGTTTGAAAGCTGGCTGACCCTGAAAAACTGGGTGAAGACCGCCCCAGGGATCAGCCACAGGTTTTGGTGAAAACGAAGGCCGTTGGAGCCTTATTTCGAGATTCGGTTTGCGTTGCTCTCTAGTAAATATTGTTCCGAACAACTTTTATGTTTTGAGTTTTTCCCCGTTTGGCCTCTAAAGGCCTTATATTTTCATTTTTCCAAAACTGCTCAGGTTCGAAACCGAACTGGCAGCTTTGAGAGTTACTTTCGGTTTATGTCCTACTTTGCGGGATCTAACTCGACCGATCACATCGGGAGCTTATACATCAACGAGCAGCGCTTCTAACGTCCCATTAAAACTCATAAATCCATCTCATACATTCCATGCAACCCAAAATCCAAAACCAAAAACCTAGGGTTGCTTAGTTCTAGCTTTTCCGTACAACTCATCAAGCATCAACATTTCACCCTAAACTAGCATGCATCATAGGGGGCTGCCTTGGCAGATTTTTGGCCACATCTTGGGGGGACATACAACCTAATTTCTAGCATAAAAATCCATCATCAAGCAAGCATAAATCAAGCAAACAATTAACCAATCAAGCCAACCAAAACCCTAACTCCAAATCAAGCACACACACACCAACAAATGAGGGCTGAAAAATAAGATGGACTTATGTCCTTACAAACCACTTGAATCACCCTCAAAAAGCTTAAATGGAACTTAATTTCAAGATGGTTTTAAGAGATTTACCTCAAACCCAAGTTAGGGTTTTGAAATCCCAAGATTTCCTTCCTTCCTTCTAGCTTCCTCACCACTCAGCTTCTCTAAGAAAAATGGCATCCAAAAATTTTTTGTTACCTTTTGTTGCTCCACCAAAACCAAACCTTAACAAGAGAAAAATCCAAGTTTTTCTTACCTTTTCTTCCTCCTCTTGTTCGGCCTCCTCTTGGTAAAACCCATAAGATTTATCTCAAGTTTTCCTTGCTTGGTGGCTCACGGCTTTGGTCCAAGAAAAGTGGGATCCAAGAGATTTTTGGTTAGCTTTTTCACACCTCCAAGCCGAGCACTTTTAAGAAGAAAACCCAAAAATTTTTGTCAAGAGTCACTCACCTTTTCTCCTTCTTCTCTTGGTCGGCCACAAGCTCCAAACTCACTAAAATTTCACAAATTTCTCCTTGCTCTAGCTCTTGAAAAACCAAACTCCAAGGATGAACACTCTAGGAATTTCTTTTGCTCTCACTCTCTTATCTTCTCTTCCTCTCTTGCTGCCGAATGTCACAAGGGAAAAGGCATGGGTTTTGACTCACTTTTTCAACAAAGTGACTAGAGAGTGAGAGGTCTTGATGGACAAGGGTGGTTGCACCTTTTCCTTAATTTATGGCTTTATGCCTTGTCTTGCTTGTCTTCCCTTGGCTGCCGAACTTAATGGAGTGGAGGGGATGTGCTGCAGCCGGTTTTAGCGTGGAAAAGAAAGCCTCTCATAGCTAGCTTAGGCTAGTGAAAAGTGAGTCATAGGCATGTGCATGTGTCTTCTCTTGGTCCACCTTTTTGGCCCCTAATTCAAGGCTTTGTGTCATGTCTTGTTCCCATTTTTTTTCTTTTCTTTGGGCTGCCAAACATGGGAGTTAAGGGGGGGCATGTGCTGCTGAAAAAATGAGGGGAAAGGAGGGACATGTGGCAGCCCCTGGTGGAAGGAAAGGTGGAGTGGTTGCTTGTCCTCATTTTATGGCTTTTTGTCATGTCTTGTTGTCATTCATTTTTTTTTTCTCTTCCCCTTTGTCTCCCATGGCTGGCCAAACTTCATGCATGGGGGAGTCCCACATGATGCAACTTGAGTTAGTGGAAGGTGATGTCAAGGGGTTGATGTCATCTTCCACTAGCTCACACAATGTCTTGTTTGGCCATTTCGTTCTTTTACAGCTCCTTTCGCGCTCCACAGTTATTTCCAATACTGTGATGAGCATTCTTATTTTATATTTTTGGTCCAAAAATTCTTCCTTGTAAATTCGAACCGAAAACTCTCTCTCCAATTTTTCGGAGACCTTTTTGCCCTTAATTCGATTTCGGTGTGCTTGATTTTTCTAGGGTGAATTTATGGTTTATTTGTGCTATCTTGATCGTAAAACTTCATTTTCGGAAATTCTTTTCATATTCCTTCATCATACTTGTAAAGTCAACGTTGTGACCCGTCTCGGTCAAACTTTGACTTTCTCAGTCAAACCTTTGACGTTTTGGTCAAACCTTTGACTTTTTGGTCAAACCTTTGAATTTTGTAAAATTTCATCCTTTTTCGTTCTTTTTCCTTTAAAACCTCATACTTGGCTCGTAAATCATTAATTAAGTCTCATAGCAATTAAATGAGGACTCGAACATAAAATTATGAATTTCTCATTATTATTCATAATTTTTCATATAACACATCATAAACACATAATTTAGACTTAAATTCCTTATGAACAAGGAGATTACAAGTCTTCAAAATTTCGGGTCTTACATGTGAAACCCGTCTTTACGGGTAATATAGCATGAATAGGCTTTAAAATCGTCTTAGAAAATCAAGCACACATAGTAGGAATTAAAGGCAAAAAGGGCTCGGAAAAATAAGAAAAAATTTTATACTGTCCATTTTTACACAGATAAATTTTGGACTGCAGTGCAGTATATAAATACTGTGTATTAGTGAACACAGTATTGGAAATATCTGTGTAGCTCAAAAATGGACTGCATTTTGAAGAAAATAACCAAACAAGGCTTAAGGTGGATGACACCACCTTATCCTTTATTTATGACATCATAATTACTTAATTAAGCATGGAAAGAAATATTTTCCTTGCTCTCCAAGCTTATGGCCAGCCACCTCACCCCCTCTTTGTGCAAATATTGATTTTTCATAGGTTTTTTTAGAATTATTGGAAAATTTCCCACCTCTATAAATAGGTGAGTGGTGCTATTCATTTTATTATAAATTTTGGACAAACTCTTGCCATTTTGCTTATCAAAAACCGTCCCTTAGAGTGAGAAGAGAGAGTAGAGAAAATCAAAAATTTAAAGAGGGAAATTGTAGGGGAGAGTTCGAATTGGAGCTAGAAGCAAGGAAAAAAAGTTGGAAAAATTTTTGGAGCCATTTTGGCCAAAGTGAGCGAGTGTGGGGGGAAGAAGAAAAGTAAGAGAAAAAGCTGGAAATTTTTAGGGGAAAGCTTGGTGGAGTGGCCGGATTAGGGGAGAAATAGCCAAGAGACCAAGAGAAATTTTTGGTGCTCTAGCAAGGGTAGAGGCCGGTTGTAGGAGGACCTAGGTGGAGGGAGGAATTTTTGGTGCGCAAACCCTAGCCTTGAATCAAGGTATCTCCTTTAGCCCTAATCTTTCAATTGAGCTTTCAATTTTGAATTTATTTGTATTTCAAGTTGAAATTTGTAAGAGCATAAGCTCAATTTAAATTTCTTGCTCTAGATTTGATTAGGTTGTGCTTGATTTAGGGTTTAAGGGTGGTTGGCTCAATTATGTTATTTGCTTTTTGGTTTGTGCTTGTTGAATGCTAGGGTGCATGTTAGATGATGAATGAATGGTATGTCCCCTGATTTTTGTGTAAACCAACCCTAGACAATTCATGCTAGGTTGCTAGCTTAAGTTTGAATGCTTTGGTGCATGTATGAATGTGATGCAAAGGTAGAACCATGCAACCCTAGGTTAGGGTAGTTTGGTTGATGGGCTGCATGGACATGATGGGACTGTATGATTGATAAAGTGGGACATTAGAAAACGCTGCACGTATGCTATCTGTAAGACCCGAAATTTTGAAGACTTGTAATCTCCTTGTTCATAAGGAATTTAAGTCTAATTTATGTGTTTATGATGTGTTATATGAAAAATTATGAATAATAATGAGAAATTCATAATTTTATTTAAGCAATGTTCGAGTCCTCATTTAATGATTATGGGACTCAATTAATGATTTATGAGCCAAGAATGACGTTTTTAAGGGAAAAAGAACGAAAAATGACGAAATTTTACGAAAGTCAACTTTGACCGAAAAAGTCAAAGGTTTGACCAAAAAGTCAAAGTTTGACCGGGACGGGTCACAACGTTGACTTCACAAGTACGATGAATGAATATGGAAAGAATCTCCAAAAATGAAGTTTTATGATCAAGATAGCACAAATAAGCTATAAATCCACCCTAGAAAAATAAAACACACCGAAATAGAATTAAGGGCAAAAAGATCTCCGAAAAATTGGAGAAAGAAAATTTTCGGTCTAAATTTACATAGAAGAATTTTTAGACCAAAATATAAAAATGAAAATGCTCATCACAGTATTGGAAATAACTGTGGAGCGCAAAAGGAGCTGTGGAAGAGCAAAATGGCCAAACAAGGCATTGTGAGAGCTAGTGGAAGATGACATCAACCCCTTGACATCACCTTCCACTAACTCAAAGTTGCATCATGTGGAACTCCCCATACATGATGGCCGGCCAAACCATGGGAGACAAAGGGAAAAGAAAAAAAATAGGAAAGCCATAAATCAAGGAAAGGGTGCAACCACTCTTGTCCATCAAGTCCTCTCACTCCCTAGTCACTTTTGTTTAAAAAATTGAACCAAAACCCTTACCTTTCTTCCCCATAAATCCGGCTGCAGCACATCCTCCTCCACTCCCATGTTCGGCAGCCCAAGGAAAAAAAGAAAAAAATATAAGAACAAGACATGACACAAAGCCTTAATTCAAGGGCCAAAAAGGGTGAGCTAGTAGGGAAAATTTCTAGAGATCTCTAGGGCCCTACATGGCTGCCACATACCCCTCCTTTCCTCTTCATTTTCGGTAGCACACCTCCCCAATCCCTCCATCAAATTCGGCCAGCTAGAAGGGACAAGAAAGACAAGACTAAAGCCACATTTTAAGGAAAAGTTGAACCACTCCAAGCTCCCTTGTTTCTAGCAAAAACCCTTCCCATCTCTCTCTAGTCATTTCACTTGGAAAACTAAGAGAACCCATGCCTTTTCCCCTTGTAACATTCGGCAGCAAGAGAGGAAGAGAAGAGAAGAGGGTGAGAGCAAAAGAAATTCTTAGAGTATTCATCCTTGGAAGTTCGGTTTTCAAGAGCTAGAGATAGGAGAAATTTGTGAGATTTTGGTACGTGTTGGAGCTTATGGCCGACCAAGAGAAGGAGAAAAAGGGGTAAGTAACTCTTGACAAATTTTTGGGTTCGAGAAAATAAAGAAAAAATTTTTCAGCCCGATTTTTCACAGATAAAATTTTTATGACAGTATAAAATATAAATACTGTGTATTAGTACAACACAGTATCAAATTTATCTGTGTTAAGTTAAAAATTACACTGCTTATTGGAAAAAGTAAACAAACAAGCCTTTTTATTTATGACATCATAATTTTTTTAATTATGACATCATCACTTTTTGGAGAGCAAATCCACACAAGACAAGTGTCTTGTTCTAGCTTTTTCTTGCTTGTTTCCCACTCAAAACAGCCGGCCACCTCAAGGGGTTTTTGTGCAAATTTTTAAAAATTTTGGGGGTCAAAATGCAAACTTTTTGTGTCCCACATTACCTATAAATAGAGCTGCCCTCCACCCATTTTAAATCATAAAATGCAGCCTTATTATGCCCATTTTTCTTCAAAAAAACCGAGAGTGAAAGGAGAGAAAGAAATCAGAAAAATTTCTTGAGCTAAGTATAGGGGTGTGTTCAGTTTGGTGTGAGGAAGCAAGGGGAAGTGAGGAAAAAATTTTCCAGCCACTGTGTAGGGCTGTGGCCGTGGGCTGTGAGCAGGGGAAATAGAGAAAAAAAGTTCAAAAATTGAAGGAAAGCTCTAGGGGAGAGTTCGGGTTTCAACCGAACAAGCTTGGGGTAAGTTTTCGAAACCATTTTTCTTCCTAGGAAGCCCACGGGTTTGTACAAGAAACCAAGGGAAAAATTTTCAGATTTTTGGTGCAATTTAGGTGCTGTAGCCATGCATTAGAGGGAGACAAAGTTGAGCCCAAAAACAGCCAAGTTTGGTGTCCATTTGGTGAGCCAAAACCGGTTGTGGGAGCTTAGAGTCAAGGGTGTGAGAATTGGTTCAAGTCCTAGAGCCAAACCCTACCTATTTAAGGTAATTTTTTTTAAAAGCTTTAATCTTATTTCAATCAAGTTTTTAAGTTAGGATTTAAATGTATTTGTTCAAGTTAATATTTGTAAGAGCATAAGCTCACTAATTTAGTTTTCATGCCTTTAGTATTAGTTTGGTGCTTGATTAGGTTGCTAGAGTGGTTTGGTTCCTTTATGCTCATTAATATGCTTATGTTGGTTTGGTATGCTAGGATTGCATGCTAGAAATTTTACATGAGGTTATATGTCCCTTAAGGTATGAATGAGCATGTGAATGTATGATTTGAATTTCTTTGGTATGTAATGGAATGTATGGAATGAATTGTGATATGCTAGACCATGCAACCCTAGGATAGGGTTCGGATTGTAAGGGCTGCATGGACATGTTGGGGCTGCATGTTGGGACATGCAAGATGTTAGAAACGCTGTATGATTTGTCATTAAGCTCCCGATGTGATCGGTTGAGGTAGAAACCGCAAATTAGGACGTAAACCAATTCTAGTAAGCAAGGCTGCCAGTTCGGGTTCCAAACTGGTCAGTCTCAGAAAACTGGTAATTGTAGCCTTTAGAGGCCAAATGAGCAAAAATGTAAAACACAAAAGTTGTAGAATAGGGTCTTTCCTAGGGGGTAACGTGGACCGTTTCTCAAAATGAGGTTCCAAAGGCCTCCGTTTTTACGAAAAACCGAAGATGGTCCATCTGGACGCAGTTTTTATGATCAACCGGATTCAAATTAAAACTGGTACTGATCTAAGCGGAATCAGAATTTTTGTTAAACACAAAAGTTTTAGATCTCTTCGATAGCTAGAACTTTCATAAAGACAACTTTTTCTAATTCTAAAAGGATTTTTAATTATGATCTGTTTTCTAAAAGCTGTGCAGGGAGCAAGACATTCCTGCACAAAATTTTATAGAACCAGTAGAGAAAAACTGTTTCTCTGTCTAAACACACTGTTTTGAATCTAGAAACTGTTCCAAAGGCAGTTTCTAACCTTCAAACATTTTATAAGACCATGTTTCAAGAGTTAAGAATTTTTAAGAAAAATTAAAGGAGTTTTAGGCTTGTATGCCCAGAACCTATTTTAGGATAAAGAAAAACGATAATTTTCTTAACTAAGTTATAAGACCAGAATAATGAACGGTGATCGGGAATTTATACCCGAATCACAGGGCTTAGCCCTAAAGCCCGAAGTTGACTCAAAGGGAGGGTTAACTTTAGTAACTTAGAGGTTAACTTTGGTTAACCTAATATGGATTAGGAACGATAAGTTCGATGTTAGGTGTTGGCCTAACCCTTTACGCTTTCACATGTGATAGATATGAAAGGTTATCCAACGTAACCACACATAAAATGTTTTAAGATAGGGGGGACATATAACCAAAGCATTGCATGAATGTTGGTGGATAACCAACATTATTATGGTCATAGGCTAGAGTATTAACTAGTCCTTCGATTAAGCAGGATATAACCTGCAGCTGAACCCCGAGGTGGAACAGCATATCGCCAGACATAGACAAGGTAAGTACAACGCCGCCTACAGCATAGGCTATTAGTTGTATACTTGCCTAGATATTATTGTTGTGCTATGTGTTATGATGTGATGCTATGTTATATGTATGTAATAAGTCTATGCTATGAAATGTGTTAAGTAAGCAATGTATGCTTACGAGATATATGAAATGCATATGAATAATGATAAAATGACATCGAACGGTATGTCCATGAAATAGGATCATGTATGACACGATTAAGAATGATAAGACGAAAAGTAGGTAAAGGCGATACGTCGCCTGTGTCGTGCCACCTGCACCAGGTCGGGTTTGACTGTGGGTTGAGTTGGATTTGGTTTGGCCGTCCCAACCAATTCATAGTTGCGCGCCAGGTACGAACACACATGTTAAGGGCCCCTAAGTAGAATAAGAGATGCAGAAATAAGTAAGCATAATTTGAACATAATTGGTTCATGCATGCTATATGTCTTGAAGTATATGCAATAAAATGATGTTATGTTATGATATAAGTTCATGAGTCGCGGTATAGGAGTTGTACTTGCTGAGCGAAAGTTCATTGTGTTAAGTTTGTGCTGTAAGTAAACAACCTGCTGTCAATTGATGATGCAAGGTGAAATCGCATGGCCGGGAACTGTGAATAGTGGAAAACGGGAACGGCTACGCGTTTAGACAATTTTATGAATTATGTAATGTTTAATTATGGCTATTGAGTGGTATGCACAAGTAAGGCTACTGATCATATTTTATGTTTCGTATATGTATATACGCCCTATATAAAAAAAAAAAAAAAAATTCCGCTGTGTTTAATGTATCAAGTAAGTGAGTTTGTATAAGTTATGTAAGATTGAATGTATGTATGTATGGTAGCGGCCTGCACTAGGCGGGTCGTTAAAAAAGACAAGACTAAAGCCACATTTTAAGGAAAAGTTGAACCACTCCAAGCTCCCTTGTTCCTAGCAAAAACCCTTCCCATCTCTCTCTAGTCATTTCACTTGGAAAACTAAGAGAACCCATGCCTTTTTCCCTTGTAACATTCGGCAGTAAGAGAGGAAGAGAAGAGAAGAGGGTGAGAGCAAAAGAAATTCTTGGAGTGTTCATCCTTGGAAGTTTGGTTTTCAAGAGCTAGAGATAGGAGAAATTTGTGAGATTTTGGTAAGTGTTAGAGCTTGTGGCCGACCAAGAGAAGGAGAAAAAGGGGTGAGTAACTCTTGACAAATTTTTGGGTCTTCTTCTTGAAAGTACACGGCTTGGAGGTGTGAAAAAGCTAACCAAAAATCTCTTGGATTCCACTTTTCTTGAACCAAAGCCGTGAGCCACCAAGCAAGGAAGGGTTTGAGAAAAATCTTGTGGATTTCTCCAAGTGGTAGCCGAACAAGAGAAGGAGGAAAAAGGTAAGAGAAACTTGGATTTTCTTCTTGTGATGTTCGGTTTTGGGTAGAGTAAGAAAAAAAAAAGCTAACGAAAATTTCTTGGACTCCATTTTGTGGTGAAGCCGTGGGACTAGGAACCAAAGGAGATTTGGAGATTTCCAAAACCCTAACTTGGGTTTGAGGTAAAACTCTTAAAACCACCTTGAAATTAAGTTCCATTTAAGTATTTTTGATGGTGATTCAAGTGGTTTGTAAGGACATAAGTCCATCTTATTTTCAGCCCTCATATATTGGTGTGTGTGCTTGATTAGGGTTAGGGTTTGGTTGGCTGATTTTGATGCTTGTTTGCTTAAAAATTTGTGCTTGAAAATGTGATAGGAAGCATGCTAGATGTGGTTGATATGTCCCTTAAAATTTTGGTCCCAAAGATCTGCCCTTGGTAGCCAAGAGATGCATGCTAGTTAGGGCTTAAATGGTGATGTTGTATGCTAAGCTAGAACCAAGCAACCCTAGGTTTTTAATTTTCGGATTTGGGTTGCATGGGTTGAATGAGATGGATGTATGGGTTTCAATGGGACGTTAGAAGTACTGCTTGTTGTTGTATAAGCTCCCAATGTGATCGGTCGAGATAGATTCCGCGAAATAAGACGCAAACCGAACTAAGCAACCGAAACTGCTAATTCGGATTTGAATCTGGCCAGTTTCGGAAAAGGGGAATTTCAAGGCCCTTAGAGGCCGAATGTGTGATATTTGGTTTTCCATGATACTAATTCTTTGTAAAGATTTCATATGTGCAATCTATGCAATTTCATGAAAAAGGTTCAGTTCAGAACTTTAATATGTGTATACTGAGTTTTTATAGCTTTATAAGACTCAAAAATGACTGTTCGGAGGAGCAAATGGCCTTTTCGAACAAAAAGGAGTGAAATCTGATCGATTTTAGAAAAGTTAAAATTTTGACCAAAAAGTCAACCGTTGACCCGAAAAGTCAAAGTTTGACCAAAATGGTCAAAATTGCGACACATGAATTTTAAGATCTGCATTTCATGAAAATTACTGCAGAAACTCATTTTTCTTTGACAGATAATGAAAATGAGAAACCGAAACCACCATAGAAAAATCAGGTGCATTTATTGAGTTCATTGGGCAGAAAGGGTTTGAGAAAACAAGAAAAATATTTTTCGACCCGATTTTCCCGACGGTAAATATAAAAGTCTAAAACTGTAAAATAATGTTTACAGTATTGGAATTTAAATTTTTAAACTCGACGTTTCAAGATTTTCAGTCAACCAAGTTTAATTTAAGTTTTACCTAGAGAAGTCATCCTTATCCTTATGGTGTGGTGGCCCAATCAAAGAGTGACACCTAGCCTTGACAACTCACCATTGGTTGGCTTCCACAACCATTAATGGCCGGCCACCTAGCTACCCCAATTCAGAAAATTTAAAAATTTTGGGGTCAAAAGTTGAATTTTTGAAAGCTTTCTTGTGGTCTATAAATAGAGGAACTTGCTATTCATTTTTATTCAAAAAAGCAGCCAACCTCTTGAAGTTTTTCAGCTCAAGCCGAGAGAGAGAGAGAGAAAGAGTTCAGAAAAATTTCTAAGTCCAAACCTCCACCTTCCAACTTCGAGTAGTCTAGGAAACCGAGGGGAAGAAAAGAAAAAAATTCTGGCAGCCTTAAGCAGCCCCTTGCCGTGGGTTGGTGCAGGGGAAATCCAAGAAGAAAGACCAAAATTTGAGGGGAAAAGAGTGAGCAAGAAGTTCGGGTTAGTGAGCTAGCAAGAATAGTGAAATTTGAGCAAGATAGGAGCTTGAATTTTTGCTCCAGCAGCCCACGGGTTTGTGACTAGAAGAGAGGAAAAAATTTTCAGTTTTGGGCAATCAGCCCTAGGGTGGCCGAGCAAGGAGGGAAGGAGTGTTCGGGACCAAAAACTTGGTTGTTGGTGCACCTAGAGTGAGCAGCCGAACCAAGGAGCCAAGGAGGAGCTTAGGAAAAAGTTTGGAAACCAAACCCTAGAGTCCGGATTTCCACACCATTTTTAAGGTAAAATTTCAAACGCTTTTTACCAAGTTTTAATTCAAGTTTTAAGCAATGATTTATGTGTATTTCGCGCAAAAATATGTAAGAGCATAAGCTCCCAAGCATGTGTTTAATTTTCTGCCCATTTGTGCTTGATTGCCGTGCATGATAGGTTAGGTTAGTCTTAGGGGGGTTTTGGTTGGTGCATGAAATTTAAGTTATGTTTTGTGCTTGAATTGTTAGAATGCATGCTAGGGTTTTGATTTAGGCTTATGTCCCCAATTAGGTCAGATTTGAAGTATGCATGTATGCTTTAAATTTTGTGAACCAGGATGCTAGAATGTATGTGTGTGTATGCTTGCTAGAAACCGTTCAACCCTATGCAATTAGGTTCGGATTCATGGGTTGCATGATTACGTGGGATGGCTTGGTTAGCCTTAAGGGACGCTAGATGCGCTGCATGTATGTTGAACTAACTCCCGAAGTGGTCGGTCGAGCTAGAACCCGCGCCATA
The DNA here is from genome assembly GCA_025413485.1 of Ficus microcarpa. Lineage (NCBI taxonomy): Eukaryota > Viridiplantae > Streptophyta > Magnoliopsida > Rosales > Moraceae > Ficus > Ficus microcarpa. The sequence continues at coordinate 24,886,368 of CM046383.1, read as the reverse complement.
AGACGTAAAAATAAACCCTAAAAACGAAACTGCTTCTCGGGTTCCCCAGTGAGCAGTCTCGGTAAATGGTCACTGCAGGCCGATAGAGGCCAAATGTGTAACGCCCCGACCTGGCGCCGGTGCGCTACTCTACTGTTTGCTACTAACTACTTACTACTGCTACTGACTACTGAAAATAATACTTACTTAGTATTGGAAAACACAGCGGAAATTTTTTTTTTTTTTATACCGTGCTGCTTAGCACGTAACTGTTCTAAAAATACATTTCTCAATACAACGTGTCTGAAGAATTTAAACGCGTAGCGACTTCCATTCCCCACGATTTCACATTGCCCGACCACGCTCCTCCATCTTGTATCAGAGATTGCTGAGAGGTTGCTTACCTACAGCATAAACTTAAAACAATGAGCTTTCGCTCAGCAAGTACAACTCCTATACCGCAACATATATACTACTAACATCACAACATGTCAACACTACATAGAACATATATTGGCAACTAGTGCACTGAACATAAACTGATAAACATATGCATGAACCGGTTATGCTCATGTTATGCTCTGTTATCTGCTGCTAACTTACTTACTGTCTTCCTAACTTAATCTGCTAATGGGCCCTTTACTGAGGTGAACGTATCCAGCGCGCAACCATGGACTTACACTTGCCATAGCCCGACCCGCCCTGTGACGGGGGATACGACACCGAAAAGTGCTGCTTGCCATCTACCTACTGATCTGCCTTTAAAGTCTATCTGAGACTTTTTGTTCTTATAAAGTTTAGTGAACATGCATCATGATGTTCCTATTCTTAAATCATGCTTACTACTGAAATCTGAACATACATACTGCATGGCATCTATAAAACATGTTATCTAAACATGGCATCTAGCATAGCATATAGCATATAGCATATAGCATATAGCACTGAACACTGAACACTGAACACTGAACACTGAACTCATCTCCAAGTAAGTATACAACTACTAGCCTATGCTGTAGGCGGCGTTGTACTTACTGTTTCTATCTCTGATGCTAAGCTGCTCCGCTTCTGTGTCTAGCTACTGGATACGTCCTGCTTAACCGAAGGACATAAGTAAGGTTTCTAATCTATGACCATAATATGTTGGTCTCCAACTAACATTCATACATGCTCTGTTATATGTCCCCCTAACTATAAACTATCTCATGCATGGTTACACTAAGTAACCTTAACACTTTAGGTTATATCTGATAACCCCATGAAATCGTATCTCCTAACTTACTAGGTTACGTTGGATAACCTTTTCTACTAACTCTCTGCTCATAACTGAACTTGATCTGTTAACCTCTAAGGTTACTAAGGTCAACCCTCTTCGGGTCAAGCTTGGGCTTTGGGCTAAGCCTGGTAACTCGGGTGTAAATCCCGGTTACATTTCGTGACTACTGACTAGCAAACCTTGAATTTGAAAAACTTTACTTTCTTTAAAATCACTAAAAGAGTTAGGCAATAGAGCCCAACTTTCTTAAAAATTCTTCTAAAATTTTCCTGACAGATAGAACTGCTTTTATAAAACATCTGAGGGTCAGAAACTACCTTTGGAATAGTTTCCATGTTCAAAACAATGTTTTTAAATCAAAAACAGTTTTTCCTGAACTGGTTCTAGAAAATTCTGTGCAAGGATTTCTTGTTTCCTGCGCAGTTTTCCGAAATCAGGTTGTATTTAAAAATCCCTTTGGAATCCGAAAAAGTTGTCTTCATGAAAGTTCTAGCTCTCGAAGAGTTCTAAAACTTTCGTGTTTTACAAAAAATCTGATTCTGCTTAGATCAATACCAGTTTTAATTTGAAACTCGTTGATCCTGAAAACTAGGTCAGACTGGATCACTCCCGGTTTTTTGTGAAAACAGAGGCCTTTGGAACCTTATTTTGGGAAACGGTCCATGCTGCCCCCTAGGAAAAACCCTGTTCTACAACTTTTGTGTTTTAGGTTTTTGCCCATTCGGCCTCTAACGACCTGCAATTACCACTTTTCTGCGACTGGCCAGTGGGGAACCCGAACTGGCAGCCTTAACTAATTGAACCGGTTAACGTCCTAATTTGCGGTTTCTACCTCAACCGATCACATCGGAAGCTTATTGACAAATCATACAACATTTCTAACGTCCCGCATGTTCTAACATGCCTTCCCAACGTACCCATGCAGCCCTCTAATCCGGTTGCACAAACCATGGCTGCATGGTTCTATCTTCTAGCATACATCAACCATTCAAGACAAACCATGCTATATCATTTCAAACTAGCATCCTAACATGCATTCTTGCTCTTACTAACATACTTAGGGACATATAACTTCATTCATGCTTCTAACATGCAACCTATGATCAATCAAATATAGGTATGAAAACATAAATGCATAATTGAACCAACCACCCCTTAAGCTAGCAAATCAAGCACAAAACTTTAACTAATGGGCACAAAAATAAATGAGCTTATGCTCTTTACAAACCGTAACTTAAATACATTTAAACTTTGCTTGAAAAAGTTTAAATGACTAAGTTTGAGATTTGAAAAATACCTCTTGAAAAAGGTAGGGTTGCTCACGGTTTTGATCCGAAAGACACCCCTCGGCTCTAGCTCTAGGAAATCGGTTTTGGCTCACCCAAAAGGCACCAAATTTCGGCTTGAAACCAGCCCCCCTATGCTCGGCTGCAACCTACTTTTTGCACCCCAAAACTGAAAATTTTTCTGCTCCTAATCCCACAAACCCGTGGGCTGCACACAAGGAGATTTTGACTCCAAAATCTCACCCGAAACACACTATCTTGCTAACTCACTCAAACCCAAATTTTTTTCCCAAAAATTTGTGGATTCTCCCACTAATTTCCTGCACCAAACCCACGGTTTCTACCTTGGAAGATGGTTGGAAAAATTCTAGCACACCCTAAGGTTTCATTCACACAAACCGAAAATTTTTTTTTTTCTAAGCTTGGATCAAAAATTTTCTTTGGTTTCTCTCCCACAATGGCTCTCGGATTTTGCTGCAGAAAAATGGGCAAAACTTAGCTAAGTTTTCTGATTTAAAATGGAGAAAAAGCACTCCTATTTATAGGCAATGTGGGACACAAAATTTCTCTCATTTTGACCCCAAAATTTTTGAAAATTTTCACTTTAGGCTTGTGAGGTGGCCGGCTACAAAACTTGGGGAGCAAGGCTATGGTGACTCACCACCATGACATCATCCTAGTGACATCATCAAGCTTACATCACCAATTTTTAAAAAATTACACTTTTGCCCCAAAACTTAAAATCTTTACAAAAATGCCACTGTGTGGCCGAAATTCTTTTCTTGGTGAACAAGCAAGAATTTTCTAGAATAAGACACTTGTCTTATCTAGCTTGGCTCACAAAAATTTTATGATGTCATAAATCAAAAACGATGATGTCATAATTAAAAAGCCCTTTTTGACTATTTTTGTGAAAATAACTTATTTTCATACTGAACATACTTAAATTTCCATACTGTGACTACTAATATACAGTATGGATTTTTATACTGCAGTCCAACTTTTTATCTGTGAAAAATCGGACTGAAAAAATATTTTTCTTCTTTTCTGAAATCCTTTTGCTTAGTGCCCTATTTTTACGTGCTTGATTTTTCTATAGTGGTTTTAGCTCTTAATTATGCTGTTCTATCTAAAACTGAGCTTCTACAGTATTTTTCTCATACTACAGATCCTAAAAATTTATACTGTTGCACATTTGACCATTTTGGGTCAAACTTTGACTTTTCTGGTCAAAGTTGACTTTCTTGGTCAACACTTTGACTTTTCTAAAATGATGCAAAAATCGTCCATTTCCATTCGAAAAGGCCAATTTCAAGTCTAAACTTTCATTTTTGAGTCCTGTAAAACTATACGGACCCATCTCGCATAATAAAGTTCTAAATTGAACTTTTTCGTAAATGCCTTCACGGCATACATTCAACTCCTTCTAAGGAGGAACTAGAGACATAGAAATCTTAGGTATCACAAAATGGGCAAAAACGTAAAACACGAAAGTTATAGATTAGGGTGTTTCCTAGGGGGTAACGCGGGCAGTTTGCCAAAATAAGGCTCCAACGGCCTTCTTTTTTAAGAAAAACCGTAGGTGGGTCAGTGAGACCCGGTTTTTATGTTAAACCTGTTTTCAATTTAAAACTGGTATCAATCGGTAAGGAATCAGAAAATGTGTAAAACACGAAAGTTTTAGAACTCTTTGAGGGCTAGAACTTTCGTGAAGGAAACTTTTTCTAAATCAAAATGGATTTTTAATTATAACCTAAAACCTGAAAACTGTGCAGGATTCAACAAAATTCTGTGCACGATTTTGTAGAACCAAACTAGGAAAAAAATTATTTCGGACTCAACACATTATTTCAAGTATGGAAACTGTCCCAAAAGCAGTTTCCGACCCTTACACATTTTATGAAAATATGGTCCAAGATCTACAAAATTTTTATGAAGCAAGTTATTAAGTTTAAGTTTTAAAGCTAAGTCTTTATATGAAAATGGAATTTTAAAGTAAAATTTTGAAGAAAATGGATTTTTAAGCTAAGTTTTTCAAGAAACGTATAGAACGGAAGGTAACCGGGAATTAGCACCCGAGTTACCGGGCTTAGCCTCGAAGCCCAAAGTTGACCCGAAGAGGGTTGACTTTAGCACTCGTAAAGGTTGATTATGGATAACCTAAAAAGATATAAGTTTTTAAAGCCCTAGGGTAGGTCTTTATCTAACCCAACATTTTTATAAATGGGCTTAAGTATACGAAGAGACTTTTCAACGTAACCCTATGGGTTATAAATGGCTTCACGTTTAGGGGGACATATAGCCGAAAACCCGCATGAATGTTGGTTAGTTACCAACATACTTTGAAGATGGACTAGAAGTCTGACGTACGTCCTTTAATCAAGCAGGAGGAGTCCTGCAGCGGAACTCGGAAGAGGATCTGCCAAGCAACTGACGTAAAGACGGTAAGTACAACACCGTCTACAGCACAAGCTATTAGAATTATATTATTAGAATCGATGAAGTGCTCGATGCTATATGCTATATGACATGTATGCTATATGAAAAATGTTAAGTAGTATGAAAAATGTCAAGTATATGATTATATGTTAAGAAAAGATAAGAAAGTAATAAAGTAATAAAAATGACATCAGAAATGTATGTTCACGCATAAACAAGTTTAAGTAAGAAAACAAGTACCGTGTCGTACCACCCGCGCCAGGTCGGGTTGGACTGTGGATTGAACTGGAAATTGGTTTGGCCGCCCCAGACAATCCATAGTCGCGCGCCGGATACGAACACGCAGACTAAGGGCCCATAAGAAGTAAGAACAAGGAAAATAAGAAAGCATAATATGGTCTATGCATGCTGTATGTTATATGTTATGCTATATGTTATGCTATATGTATGTTATATGTTATGCTATATGTTATGTGATATGTATGTTATATGAGATGCTAAGTGTTATGTCATTATGATTTAAATGTTATATGATATAAGCTATATTGTTGTTAATTACGGCGTAGGAGTTGTACTTACTGGGCTTTAGCTCACGGTTTTAAGTTTGTGCTGTAGGTAAGTCACCTGCTAGCTGATATTGATGCAAGGTGGAGTAGCAAGTTCAAGCACTGTGAATCGTGGGAAATGGAATCGCTACGCGTTTTGCGGTATATAATTATAAGAGACAAGAAACGTTTTATGTCAAGTAATAGTTAAATGTTTATGCACAGAAACAATATTTTAAGTCTATGTACATAGTTTTATGTATTATAAAAAAAAAAGAAAAAAAAATTTTCCGCTGTGTTTTACAAGCTAAGTAAGTAAGTTATATTTTATGAATGTATGTTAATAAGTACGGTAGCGGCCTACGCTAGGTGGGTCGTTACAGAATGGGGTAAAACTCAAAACATGAAAGTTGCTCGGAACAACTTTTACTAGAAAGCATCGTGAACAGAATCTCGAAATAAGGCTCCAAAGGCCTTCGTTTTCACCAAAACCCGTGGCTGATCCCTGGGGCGGTCTTCACCCAGTTTTTCAGGGTCAGCCAGTTTTCAAATAAAAACTGGTACTAATCTAGGCCGAACTGGATTTTTCATAAAACACGAAATTTTTAGCATTTTTCGAGAGCTACAACTTTCGTGAAGACAAGTTTTTTAAATTCCAAACCGATTTTTAAACTGGGCATGTTTTATGGAAGGTGCGCAGGGAGTCCGAAATCCTGCACATGAGCCTTACGAAAATGTTTTCTAGAAAAATTATGAAGTGCTTTTTTAAACGGTTATTTTTGCTTCGAAAACTGTTCCAAAGGTAGTTTCTGGCCCCAAATGATTTTATAAAAGATCTATTTCAAAAACCATGAATTTTAAGGGCTCGAGTTGAAATTCCACATTTTTCCAAGAAGTGAAAAAAGAGGGTTTCATACCGAATATTTACAAGTCAAGGAAAATAATGAGTTGAAGCCAAAGTATTTTCTAATTAAAGGAGTTAAAATTTTTACAAGCAAAATGAAGGATTTTGGAAAATAAATTACACAAGATTTTCAAAAAATAAGGAAGAGGAATTTTAAAGAAAAATTGGTAAGCAAGCCGATTACGAACGGTAGCCGGATATTATATCCGAGTTACAACCCCAAGGATAAACCAGGGTTGACTAAAGGTTGACCCAAGGTTAAATAAGGTTAACCTTAAGGGTTACCCAATATAACCCTAAAGGATACCCACATGAATAATTGGGCTAAGATTTAAAGGGTTAATGGGAATTACCCAATAACAAGGATGTATGAGCAAAGCCCAATAATAGAACAAGGCTTTAATCAAAAAGGTTACCCAACATAATCTCTTAAGGATTAATCGAAGTTCGATTATCATTGATAAAGAATAGGGATTAAAATGGCCAAGATGGATATCAAGTATAAGAAGGGACATACAACCTGTGACGCCCCGAACCACCCACCTGACACCCATGCGGGGCCGACCGCGCGGATGCGGGGCGTCGGAACCGTCACCTTCATACATAACTTCTATACTTTGAAAATGCGGAATAAATTTTTTTTTTTTTGAAACTTCTTTTGAACATCGTTTTAAAACTTTCTTTGAACTTCATAATTTGGATTTCATTTTAAAATCTTGACTTGGAACCCATACACTAAAATTGTGCATCGTACTTTGAACATTTCATACATAATTAACTTCATACTTAACATACATGGAAAACTTCATAACTTAAACATAATGCGGAAAATTATGCGTAGTGGTATCCCACACCGCCCTTCACTTGCTGCATCATCTCCAAGCCCACCAAGTAAGGCTACAAGCCTTTTATCTCTACCTGCAGTATGGAATATATCTGATGAGCTGACGCTCAGCAAGTACAAACGTGATCTCACAAAACATTTTCATTTAACATCTTGAAAACATACTTCATCATAAAACATATGCATGAACCATTTATGTCCATTTATGCATTTCCTTTTAACTTGTACTTATCTTTCATATGGGCCCCATAGTGTACGTACCCTTAACATATAGCGCGCCTCTAGATACAGTTAGGGTTTGCAAGGTCCTTAACTGCTCTAGGAAAACATAAGTGATTACACCCTCCCGCATCAACGAGAGGGCGAATCCATAACTTTAACATAAAAATCCTCCACCTTGGGGGAGGTTGGTACGACACTTTACTTGTGTATTTTTACCAAGTGGTTTATCATTAGTGAACATACCTTATGATGTCACAAAAATCATAACTTAAAATGCACATGACATATTTTAACATAACATGGCCGCTTTAAAACATGGCATCGTTAAAATATGGCATTCTTTAAAATTCTTTAAATCATGGCCTCATTTAAACATAATAACTTTAAAACATAGTACCTTAAAAAAAAACATAGCATTTCATACTTGAACATACATTACTATTTTCCATACCACAGGTGAGGTTTGTACTTACCTTAAGTCCTACACTCTTGACGTAACGCTCCTCGTGATATCTCAACAGGTTCATATTCCTGTTTCAAAGGAGGTGTAAGATAAGGTTAACTTATCTTACCATAAATCGCGACATACGATGTTGGTATCCCAACCAACATCTATGAGCAATCCTAGATGTGTGTGTTGTATGTCCCCTCTAATATCTCTTGTAAATCTGATTGGTTACTTCCTTCATCTTGGGCTTATACTTTACTTTTTCTTGGTTCATAATCCATTGGGTTATTATCTCTTCAATAACCCTAGGTCTTAGCCCATTTCATTAATCTTGGTATCCTTTAGGGTTATATTGGGTAACCCTAAAGTCAACTTTTGGTCAACCCAAGTCAACATGTGGTCAACTAAGGTCAACCCCCTTTGGGTTAAACGATGGGCTATGGGCTTAGCCCAGTAACTCGGATATAATTCTGGTTACCGTTCGTAATCGGCTTGATTACCCATTTTTACCTTAAAACACCATTTCATTATTTTTGGAAAACATTATATAATTATCTTCCAAAAAATCCATTTATTTGCTTGTAAAAAACTCTTACTTCATAATACTTGGCTAAAATCATTCTTTTCTTTACTTCTTGGTAAAACGTGGAATTTCAATTCCGAACTCTTAAAATTCCACTTTCTTCTTGAAAAATTTTATTTTCCTTTAATTTATGGAAAATCCCATTTTTCTTCAATTTGAACACTTTGGGTGAATAATCCCAAAAACTCTTTTCTTGTCTCGTAAAAATTCATTTTCTTAAAACGAGACTTCGTAAAATCATTAAGGACTGAAAATCGCCATTTGAATGGTTTTCGTAGTCAAAATAACGGGTTAGAACACTTTACATTTTTTTTTTGAACACATTTGTAAAACTTTGGTGCTTGGATTTTCGGATTCCCTGAGCACCCTTCATAAAACCAGCCTAGTTTAAAAATCCGTTCATTATCTGAAAAACTTGTCTTTACGAAAGTTGTAGCTATCAAAAAATGCTAAAACTTTTGTGTTTTGCACAAAACTCAGTTCTGGCTAGATCAGTACCATTTTTCGTTTGAAACTGGTTGATCCTGAAAAACGGAGTGAAAACTGACCCCAGGGATCAGCCACGGGTTTTCATAAAAACGAAGGCCTTTGGAGCCTTATTTCGAGATTCTGTCCACGCTACTCTCTAGTAAAAGTTGTTCTGAGCAACTTTTGTGTTTTAACTTTTAACCCATTCGGCCTCTAAGGGCCTGAAATTTTCACTTTCCCGAAACTGGCCAGTTTCGACTCCGAAATGGCAGTTTCGGTTGTTAATCCGGTTTTACATCCTAGTTCGCGGGTTCTAACTCGACCGATCACATCGGGAGCCTATACATTAAACAAGCAACGTATCTAACATCCCATGCATTCATTCTTGTCCATCCATCATACCCATGCAGCCCACAAAAACGTCCTTGGCTGCATGGTGTCTTGCTCTTGCATCATTAACTAGCATCACATTCATCATTTTTCTTCAACCAAATCAGCCACTGCCTTAGGGCTGATTTGTGACCAAAATTTAGGGGACTTTACCAACACATCTACCATGCATCCTAACCATTTTTCAAGCATAAAAATCATACAAGCAACATCATAAAATAAGCCAACCAAACCCTAACCCTATCAAGCACATACACCGAAAATCAAGGGCTGAAAAGGAGATGGACTTATGTCCTTACAAACCTATCTTAAACCACCATAAACATGCTTAAATGGAACTTAATTTAAGCTTAGTTCAAGAGTTTTACCTTAACCCAAGTTAGGGTTTGAAAATCCTTTTGTTCCTCCTTGGTTGCTCACCCACGGATATGGCTCCACCAAGGGAACCGAAATCCTCCTTCTTGGCTCCTCTCAAGAACCGAACTTAACCCCATGATCTAGCCCTCAAAATTTCCAGATTTTCTTTCCTCTTTCCCTGCCTCTCTCCCGCGGATTTTGGCTCCAACATCCCATGAAAATTTCCTCACTTTCTCTTGCTCACTCCCTAGCATAGCCGAACTCCAAAGGAGATGAAAAATCCCAAGAGATCTCTTTGGCTCACCCTCTCTCTCTCTTCTCCTCTTGCTGCCGACCCTTGAAGAGAAAAGAAACAAGAATTTCTCTTGGTTCACAAATGAAAATGAAAGAGAATGAGAGGGTCTCTTGAGGGACAAGAGGGGGCTTGGTTGTCTTGCTTTTCTCCTCAAAAAATGGCTTTATGTCATGTCCTCTTTTTTCCCTTAGCTGGCCGAAACTCCAAGGGAGGACTGGGTTGCTTGCTGCCGAATGTGAAGGAGAAAAAGAGGGGGACAAGCAGCTGATTTTGTGGGAGAGGTATGCTTGCTTTTGTGGTTTTGTTGACCAACTTTTCTCCTTAATTCAAGGCTTTATCACATGCTCTCTTTTCCCTTGTGTGCAGCCGAATGTGATGGATGAAGTGGGGGAGGTTGGACTGCCTTTTTGTCCGGATTTTTGGGGAGTAGGCAGCCTTGTCCTCACCTTGCTTGTGCTGCCCAAAGTGCGTGGAAGGAAGGGGACATGTGGCATGCAAAAAGGGTGATCACTTTTCCTTTATTTTTGGCTTTCTCTTGTCCTTCCCCATGTAGCTTGCCGAATTTTTGAGGGATGTGTGGGCTGTTGGCTGTCTTGGCTGCCGAATGTGAGGGGAAACAAAGGGGAACAAGTGGCACTTAATGGAGTGGAAAAAGAGCCCCACATCTTTACTTTAACTAGATCACATTTAGTTCTCATTTAATTACATCTCAAGGGAGACATCATTCCTTGATTTAAGGCTTTATTTCATGCCTTTTCTTTTCTTTCTTCTTTCCTTTGTGTTGCCGGCTGTTGGAGGGAGCCAAAGGGGCTGTCTTGGCCGAACATTAGAGGGAGAATGGGGCCTTGGATGCTTGATGAGTTGGCCCTTGATTCATGGCTTTTCTCTTGTCCTTGTCCTTCCAAGGATTGCCGAATTTTTTTGAGCATGTGGGGAGGGGTGTTGCCGAAAATTGAGAGAGCAAAGGGGAGGCTAGTGAGTTCTAGAGTCCTAGAATTTCTCTCAAAGCCACCTAAGGCTTGTGATGTCACACACATGTGATCATTCCTTAAATCATGGGTTTTGTTTGTCATTTTTCTTCTTTAAAATTAATTCATTTTCCTTTCCTTGATGTCACACAGATATTAAAAATACTGTGCTCCGTATTTTGGTTCAAAATTCTTCCTTGAAAAATTGAACCGAAAACTTTCTTTCTCTAATTTTTCGGAGACCTTTTTGCCCTTTTAATCTTGATTCGGTGTGCTTGATTTCTATGGTGGTTTTTACGGCTTATTCTTGCTTTCTTGACCATAAAAAGTCTTTGCAGTCTCTTCTTATACTGCATTTCATCATTTTTCGAGGTTAACATTTTTGACCCATCCTTGGTTAAACTTTGACTTTTTTGGTCAAGGTTGACTTTTTCGGTCAAACCATTGACTTTCTTAAAAATTCATCATTTTTCATTCTTTTTCTTTCCTTTTCGTCCTTTTTGACTCAAAATGCCATTTACCAACCTCGGCATTTTATTCTGAGTCTCATAGCCGGTTTAAAAGAAAATCTAACCTTGGCTAATAAAATTACGAATTTCACATGCGATTCATAATTTTTCATGAAAACATCTCATAAACACATCATGCGGACTTCTACTTTCCAATAAAAGGAGAAACCTTAAGTCCATGAAAATTCCGAGTATTACACAACCAAAAGTAGGTATAAGTGTTGGTAGGTCACCAACACCTTAAGAAAGGATCCTGATCCTACATTTTTTTGGTATAGCAGGAAGTAACCTGTTGTTGCTGACAAATTAAGGACGCAACTTTCGGGATACGGCACGAGAGGTAAGTACAAACCTCACCTGTAGTATGAAAGCTAGTAAATTATGTTCAAGTATGTGGTTTTCAAAAATGATGCAATATGTTGTGTGCTATATCTATGAAATGCTATGTTTATAAAAAGTGCTATTTCTGCAAAATGCCATGTTTATAAAAAGTGCTGTATTTGTCAAATGTCATGTTTATAAAAATGTCATGATTGCAAATGCCATGAATGAAAAGAATGCCATGACATGTTATGAATGAGATAAAAGTATGTTATCATATAGTGACATCATAAAGTATGTTCACTGAGGATAAATAACATGGTAAGAAATCACAAGTAAAGTGTCGTACCGACCTCCCATAAGGTGGAGGATTTTTCATGTTCAAGTAAATGATTCACCCTCTCGTTGATGCGGGAGGGTGTAATTACCCAATGTTCCCAGAGCAATTAGGGACGTTGCAACCCCTAACTGTATATGGAGGCGCGCTAAATAAATGATGGTACGTACACTATGGGACCCATAAGAAAGATAAGTTCAAGTTAAAAAGGATTGCATAAATGGAACATAAATGGTTCACGCATAGGCTGTGACGCCCCCTTACTACGTGGGGCAGTCACCTTACCTTACTTACTTACTTTCTTGTAAATTAGGAATTTTTTTTTTTTTGAAACATACTTATAAAAACATTTGCTATCAGTAATATATCATTACTACTTGAGTAAACGTTTACTCAAGGTATCTAGTTCCAAAATACCGTAAAGTATAATTTGTCTTTACCATACATACTTATATGTACAAACTTCTTTACTTATCAAAAGATTTGCGGAAACCATGCGTAGTGGTATCCATACCGCCTTCGTCTGCCGCCACACCGCCCCAACAATGCCCAGCATTAAGCTGCGGGTTTCTTACCTACAGTATGAAATATAACTTGATGAGCTTTCGCCCAGTAAGCACAAACATAATCTCACAAAACATTTAAAACATCATGAAAACATTCATCATCATATGCATATGCGTAAACCATTTATGTTCCATTTATGCATTTCTTTAACTTTCTTATCTTTCTTATGGGCCCCATAGTGTACGTACCCTTAACATATAGCGCGCCTCTAGATACAGTTAGATGAGATTGCAAGTCCCTAACTGCTCCAGCAAACATAAGTGATTACACCCTCCTTCATAAACGAGAGGGCGAATCCATAATTTTATCATAAAAATCCTCCACCTTGGTGGAGGTTGGTACGACACTTTACTTGTGAATTCTTACCATGTTATTTATCTTTAGTGAACATACCTTATGATGTCACTATACGATAACATACTTTGTATCTCATTAATAACATGGCATGTCATTCTTTTCATTCATGACATTTGCAAACATGACATTTTTATAAACATGACGTTTTGCAAATATAGCACGTTTATAATCTTTTGCAAAAATAGCACTTTTTATCAACATAGCATTTTACGAAAATAGCGCCTTTTATAGACATGGCATTTCGCAAAAATAGCACTTTTCATCAACATAGCATTTTACGAAAATAGCACCTTTTATAAACATGGCATTCCGCAAAAATAGCACTTTTTATAAAACATGGCATTTCATAGATATAGCACACAACATATTGCAGCATATTTGAAAACCACATACTTAAACATAATTTACTAGTTTTCATACTGCAGGTGAGGTTTGTACTTACCTCTAGTGCCGTATCCTTAGAATCGCGTCCCTTAAATCGTCGGCAACCGCAATTCACTTTCCTGATATACCCAAAAATATAGGATCAGGATCCTTTCGTAAGGTGTTGGTGACCTACCAACACTCACATTTACTTTTGGTTGTATGTCCCCTATTCATGATATCCATCTAGGCCATATTTATCCTCATTCTTTATTGAACTTGGATAAGTCCTTATGAGGTTACATTGGGTAACCTTTTTGGTTAGAGCCTTGTTCTCTTATTGGGCTTTGCTCTTACATCCTTATTATTGGGTTATTTCCATTAACCTATTAAATCTTAGCCCAATATACATGTGGGTATCCCTTAGGGTTATGTTGGGTAACCCTTAAGGTTAACCTTAATTAACCTTGGGTCAACCTTTTGTTAACCCTTGGTTATCCTTGGGTTTGTAACTCGGATATAATATCCGGTTACCGTTCGTAATCGGCTTGTTTACCAATTTCACTTTAAAATTTCTCTTCCTTATTTTTGGGAAATCTTGTGTGATTATCTTCCAAAAATCCTTCATTTTGCTTGTAAAAATTCTAACCCCTTTAATTAGAAAATTCATTGGCTTAAATTTCATTATTTCCTTTAGCTTGGAAATGTTTGGTCGAAACCCTATTTTTCTTTACTTTATGGGAAAATGTGAATTTCAAACCCGAGCCCTTTAAAATTCATGGTTTTCGAAATAAATATTTCATAAAATCATTTGGGGTCGGAAACCATCTTTGGAACGGTTTTCGAAGCTAAAATAATCATTTAAGAACACTTCATGATTTTTCTAGAAAAAATTTTCGTGAGATTCATTTGCTTGATTTCGGACTCTCTGCGCGTCTCTCACAAAACGCGCCCAGTTTAAAAATCGGCTCAGAATCTGAAAAACTTGTCTTCATGAAAGTTGTAGCTATCGAAAAATTCTAGAACTTTCATGTTTTACACAAAATCTAGTTTGGCCTAGATCAGTACCAGTTTTTATTTGAAAACGGGTTAACTCTGAAAAACGGTGTGGAGAACGTCCCAGGGTTCAGCCACGGGTTTCGGGTAAAATGGAGGCCTTTGGAGCCTTATTTTGAGATTCCGTCCACGTAGTCCTCTAGGAAAAGTTGTTCCTAACAATTTTCGTGTTTTAACTTTTATCTCATTCGGCCTCTAAGGGCATGATATTTTCATGTTCCAGAAACTGCTTGGGTTCGAAACCGAACTGGCAGTTTTGAGTGTTGTTTTCGGTTTACGTCCTACTTCGTGGAACTAACTCGACCGATCACATCGGGAGCTTAGACAACATCAAGCAGCGCCTCTAACGTCCCATTACAACCCATAAATCCATCTCATTCTACTCATGCAACCCCAAATCCGAAAATTAAAAAGATTAGGGTTACATGGTTCTTACTCATGCATCATCACATACCATCACACAAAATCCAACCCTAAGTCTAGCAAGCTCTCTTGGCTGCCAAGGGCAGATTTTTGGCCTAAACTTATGGGACATACAACCTACTTTCTAGCATGAAAAATCCATCATTTTCAAGCACAAATTTGAAAGCAATCAAGCATAAAAAAATCAGCCAACCAACCCTAACCTATCAAGCACATACACACCAAAAATAGGGCTGAAAATTAAATGGACTTATGTCCTTACAAATCTCTTGAATCAACCTTAAAAACACTTAAATAAAGCTTAGATTCAAGGTGGTTTAAGAGATTTTACCTCAACCCAAGTTAGGGTTTTTGAAATCCAAAGTTTCCCTTTGATTCTTGGCTTGCTCTAGCCCACGGCTTTGACAAAGAAATGCATCCAAAATTTTATTTTTTTGTTAGCTCTAATGCTCCACAAAACCGACCCTTAATCCAAGATCAACAAGAAGAAAAACCAAGTTCTTCCTTACCTCTTTTTCCTCTTGTTTGGTTCGGCTACCCCCTTGGTGGATTCACCAAAAATCTTCTCACTTTCTTGCTCACTCTCTTGTTCGGCCAACACACCCAAAAGCTCACCAAACTTTTTCTCAAATTTTTTTCTAGCTCTTCTCTCTCTCTCCTTCCTCTTTGCTGTCGAAATGACCAAGGGAGAATGAGAGTTTTTGGCTCTCTTTTTCCCTCAAAAGGCACAAGGAAAGGGAGGACTTGTGATGTGACTTGGTGGTTGGTTTCTTGCCCTTGATTCAAGGCTTTGTGTCAAGTCTTTCTTGTCTTTCCTTGCAGCCGAAATTAAGGGGGTGGAAGGAGGGTTGTGCAGCCGGATTTTTGGGGTGCAAAGGCATGGGTTTGACTCATTTTTGTTCAACCAAAAATGACTAGAGTGAGGGGACTTGATGGACAAGAGTTGTTCAATCTTTTTTCTTGATTTTGGGCTTTAAGTCTTGTCTCTTTTCCTTCCTTCATTGAAGCCGAATCCAAGGGGGATATTGGGGGGTTGAGTGGCCGGATTTGGTGGAGAGAAAATGGGTAGGTGGCAGCCCATGGTTGGCTCTAAAAGCTTCTAGAAAAATCTCCCATTTAACCCACCTTTTGGGTCCTTAATTTATGGCTTTATGCCATACCTTCTTGTCCCCTTTTTATTTCTTTTCTTTCTTTCTTTCATTGGGGCAGCCGAATATGATGGGAGGGAGGACAAGCTCACTTATTTAATCTTTGGTGAGTGGAGAATGATATCACAAGCATGGGTATGTGTCCTTGACTTGGTTAGACTTTGGTGGATCATCTAGTTACCAAAACTAAACCATTTCTTTTCTTTTCCTTGTCTAGTTGGCCGGACTTTCATGGGGGCTAGGGGCTGCCATTTGAAGTCTTGAGTTAGTGGAGGGTGATGTCAAGAGTTGATGTCATCTTCCACTAGCTCTTTCAAGGCCTTGTTTGGCCGTCTCGTTCTTTCACGGCTCCTTTTGCGCTCTACAGTTATTTCCAACACTGTGATGAGCATTCTTATTTTATATTTTGATCCAAAAATTATTCCATTAAATTTTTGGACCAAAACTCTCTTTCTCCAATTTTTCGGAGACCTTTTTACCCTTAGTTCTTTTTCGGTGTGCTTGATTTTTCTAGGGTGGATTTACGGCTTATAAAACTCCATTTTCGGAGATTCTTTTCATATTCCTTCATCATACTTGTAAAGTCGACGTTGTGACCCGTCACGGTCAAACTTTGACTTTTTGGTCAACCCTTTGACTTTTTTTTGTCAAAGTTGACTTTTTGGTCAAACTTTTGACTTTCGTGAAATTTCATCCTTTTTCGTTCTTTTTCCTTTAAAAACTTCATTCTTGGCGCGTAAAACATTAATTGAGTCTCAAAATCATTAAATGAGGACTCGAACATCGTTTAGATAAAATTATGAACTTCTCATTATTATTCATAATTTTTCATATAACACATCATGGATACATAAATTAGACTCTAATTCCTTATGAACAAGAAGATTACAAGTCTTCAAAATTTTGGGTCTTACATAGGCATATGATGATGTTTTAATCGTTTTGTGAGTTTATGTTTGTGCTTACTGGGCGAAAGCTCATCAAGATGTATTTCATACTGTAGGTAAGAAATCTGCAGCCTGAATGGTGGACATTGTGTGGGCGATGTGGCGGCGGATGAAGGGCGGTATGGTACCACTACGCATTAGTTCCGCAATCTTTTGATAAGTTAAGAAGTTTTGTATATAAGTATATATATGATGAAGACAAGTTTTGTATTGTGGTATTTTGGAACCAAAGACCTTAAGTAAACTTTTAATTCAGTAGTAATGATCTATTACTAATGACAAAGCTATGGTGCTCTACTGTGACAACAGTGCAGCAGTAGCTAATACCAAGGATCCTAGGCATCATAAGAGGAGTAAGCATTGACAGAAAATATCACATTATCAGAGGCTTTGTTGAGAGTGGAAATGTGACGGTTTGCAAAATCGCATCGGAGGACAATCTTGCCGACCTGTTCACGAAGACTTTGGTGGCCAGAAGATTCGATGAACACGTAGAAGGCATGGTGATGCGTAATATGTCACATTTACTCGCTTAGGGCAAATGGGAGATTGTTGAGATCTATAGGTGCCCTAAGGATAGAAAATCTTAGGGATTTTCTGTAAATATGACATTTTAATATTAATAAGAGGAAATTATTCATGTTTAATAAGTAGTGTCCTATTTACTTTCATTTGTTGATTGTATAATTATTTTGAGCAAACATAAAATACTCTTAGACTGTTGGTAATATATCGAATTACCATATGTATACGGGGTATGCATAGAAGACGTGGTAATTTGATAACAGTCTAAATAAATAGTCCGCAATCAACGGAATAAGATTTGGGGATCTTATTCATGATAAGATTGTAAAGGTTGTCTACTTCCTTGGAGGGATAGTTTGTCTTGACCATCGGATAGGTTCCGAGTAGAAACTTTAATGTATACCAGTATTGAGGTATGACATTGGATTGGACCTAAAGTGTTAATTGATTCGGTTTAATAATTCTGTTTATAAGAATCAATGATACTTTGATTATCATCCTGCATTAATCTTAATCCTGAAACGATTACTTGAGTTCGCATCCATGACTTATGTACTTTGATGCACCAAATGTGAGACACTGTTAATTCATGGTCAACATACTTGTGTTTTGGGTGCATGACTTATGGATGGAGAAATCAAGATTCATAGATACGGAATCCATAGCTATCTTAATGATAGTAAATGTTATCTACTTAAAGGTATTATTCGGGGATTGAAAGATAGTATAACAAGATCTTGGCCATCGGTTTACTTTGTGTTCTCTGGTGGTTTTCCAATTGTATGGTTTTACAATTGGTGGTTCTTTCAATGGAGAATAATTCAACTTTAAGTTAAAATGATTGAAAAGGTAAAATGGAAAAAGTCCTTAATTCAATCATGGATAACATATGGGGATTAAGCAAGCGATGAATAAATCATGGAAGAAGCACTACGTGAGAGAGCTTTCGTAATACGGTATGTAAACAGGAGTTCAGCTTCAAACTTTTAGTGGAATAGTTTTGAAGTTGATAATTGATGGATAATTAATCTGGAATTAATTTTTCACAATTATAGGAGCCTCTTTACATATTTCCATCGGGTCCCTCTATTAGCTCATATAGTTCCACGAAGCGTCTCGGGATTTGTTCCTAATGAGATCGGTAAATTGTAAATGGAATTTTGTAATGTCTATTAAGACATGGTACTCTCTAACATGCAATCTAGAAAGGATTGGACATGTGAAATTTGTAGACAAATGATTTGTCAACATGTGATTGGTTAATTTGAATTTTGAAAATAAGATTGTGTTTGAATTTTGGAAAACAAAATTTTTCTCTCCTAATTAAAAGTGGTGCACGTTTTTTAATTGTATGGAGGGAAGAAAATTTTGTTTCAAAATTATTTAAATATATTCCTAACATTTAATTATTAATTGGTTTAAATAATGGAGATTATTTCATGAATTTTTCTTTCCTAATTAAATAGGTGCATGGTTTTTGTGAGGAAAGAAAATTTGAAATATTTCATTAATTTAAATTAATTAATATGGATAATGTTTATGGAAAATATTTATTCAAATATGTGAATCCTATTTAAATTCGAAAAGGTTTAAAAGAAGTTTGAATCTAGATAGGACTAGGATCTTTTGACTAGTCTAGATTCTTGATTTAAAATTTAAACCACTAATCAAGATTTCTCTCACTTTGTGGCCAAATTTTAAAGGGGATTTCCTCTTGAAAATTTTTTTTATATTCAATGAATCTAGCCCTAAAGTTGTATGATCTTTTGGTTCAAGATTTATCCGGAAAATAATTATTAATTATTTTTCAAGTAGAAGATAAATTTTGAAAAGGATTGGAATACTATATAAAGGCTAGGAGTTCTTGAAAAACTAATTTTTGATTTTTTTTTAAGGAGAAAAACGTTTTTTAATAATAAAAAAAAATTGTTTTTCTTCCACATCAAAAATTCGGCTTTCTTGTGAGAGAGAAAAAGAAAGAAAATTCCATTGAATCAAAACTGCGAGAAAGGTTAAACCGAGTGATAATTTTTCATAGGAGGTTAACCGGTTCTTGTTTTATAGTTTTGAAGAAAGAAGTTGGATCAAATTCTCAACGAGGATCATCGGAATTGAGAAGGAGGGATATAGACTTCAGAAAGTATTACCGGTCGCTTGGATTCATATAACGTGTGCCCACACACACTCTGAGACGTGGAACTCGAGAATAATAGAGAAGACACGTTGGTCAAACGCTTTAGCAATTCCGGAATCCAAGAAATAAGGTACGCTTGATCATGAATTAATTTATTGTTATATGCATCATGAGCTTCTTTTCCGGAAACGGCATAAAATTTTTAAAACTTCTGCTGTGCCGTAACTCCAATACCGGATCCGATTTTTCCAACAACTGGTATCAGAGCCAACTCATGATCATGCATATAACATAAATTATTTGATCAAATAAATTTCTCTCTATGCATTAATGAAATATTTTAGAGAATTGGCACTCTAGGTTTTATTTTGAGTATATTAAATATATTATGAATGGATGTATGGATGAATGCTTTATATTATTTTGATAATATATGATGCTTGTTCAATTTTGCCGGTCATGATTCCATAGAGGTTAGAATTTGTATCTAGGTTTTTCAAGTGTAATAGATGCGGTCTATAATCACCGCTAGGTCGTTCTTTCAATTCCTAGAATTTTTGTAAGCCGGAAACGGCATAGGAATTTTTTTTGTAAAATTCGGGCTACAATGGATTCAAGGAGATTGAAGATGAACGAAGGTATGGAAATTTTCAAAGGATGTGATTTTTTTATTTTTGGAATTTTTTTTAATTAAAAAACGTTTTTTTGTATTAAAAAAATCACAAGAATCTTTTGAAAATTTAATTTCCAATGATATGTGATTTTGATAATTTGGAAATCAAAATTGAAAATTTAAATTTAAATTTAATGGATATTATTATGAATTTTAAAATTTTGTGATTTAAATTTGAAATTTGGAAATTTCAAATTTTAAATTTGGAAATTTCAAATTTTAAATTTTAAAATTTAATAAACCGGATTTTTAATTTAAATTTTGATATTTTGTAATTTTGATTAAAATTAAAAATCACATATAATCTTTTTTGAAATTTAAATTTAATTTTAAATTTAAAAAGATGTGACATTGGAGAAGGAAGACACATTGAAGAAGGATACACGGCATGGATCTACAAATGAAGGCCGATATATGTTTCGATTAATTTTTGTACATTTTGCAATTTTCTTTTCTCTAGGATGGAATCATGATCCACGGCTATTTACATATTTTGCAAACCATGGATGATGACTTGCTATATGAATCTGTTATACTATTTCATGATGTATTGATAACATACCATATAGACTAGGGAGTGCCACTCAATAAATATTGTTTATGCATGAAAAACAAAAACCCTAATTTAAAATATTGAGTGGGAGAAGGTTTTACACACTAAGACCTACAGCCTCCATCGTTGGTCCAATAGTTACGCATGGTAGTGCCTACTACTCGGTTTCGATCCGGGAATTCCCTTCGGATAGGTATCTTACCTAGAGCGCACACTGATTTGGATTTCCGAAAGGATAACAATTTTGGGCATATTTTATGTTTAGATCACCCCTCGCTGGCGGATGTAAAATATGGATTCAAAATTGGAAACGATGGTTACACACTCATACTACTTTATTTATTAACCCTCCCTCGAGGCTCTGTTATGTAAAGTAGTGGCCAAATAAACGATAGTTAATATATATTTAATGGAGTTTGTTCCATGGATGAATATGTATTAATCGGAAGGGATCCGTGTTCTTGGCTAGTTATTCTATGACTACCCCTCGGTAGCTTAGAAAGCGGTAGCTAGGAATTGTCGTTGTAAGGTATGTGTTTTAAGGGTTTTACACATGAACATTTAGATTACATATAGATCTTTTTGTTTCATTATAAAATCATATTTTATAAACTGATAGGATGTTTGCTCATACTTATTACATGTTTTCTTATTATAGATCAAAATGTCAAGCCCTTTATCTGTGATACTTACGCAAAATAAATTAACTGGCGAGAATTTTAATGACTGGAAAAGGAACTTGCTAATCGTCCTAAACTTTGAGAAACACAGTTTTGTCCTAACCCAACCTCGACCACCTACGCCTGCGATCG
>CM046383.1:24832439-24857439 GCA_025413485.1 Ficus microcarpa | reverse complement strand
TAACATGCGGACTTCTAATTTCTAATAAAAAGAGAAATCTTAAGTCCATGAAAATTCCGGGTATTACAGTAACCCTATTGCTTAAAATAGAATATTACTTAAGAGGTTACATTGGATAACCTTATTTACTAAGCCCACAACATACCATTAGAGTTAGATCTGTGACGCCTTCATCCTACGTAAGGCCGTCACTTCTCATACTTAACTATACTTTATTTAAAAATTTGAGAATATTTTTTTTTTCCAACATACTTATATATACATTAGATTTGCCCGTAGCAATAT
This sequence comes from Ficus microcarpa, assembly GCA_025413485.1. NCBI lineage: Eukaryota > Viridiplantae > Streptophyta > Magnoliopsida > Rosales > Moraceae > Ficus > Ficus microcarpa. The sequence continues at coordinate 24,857,154 of CM046383.1, read as the reverse complement.
ATCATATATACACATACTAAAATAAAAAGTTTGTTTAAAGTCTTTAGGACCAAAAATACTATGTAACATAACTTGTCTTTGCGATATATACATATATATAAAAACTTCTTAACTCAGAAAGAGGTGCGGAATATATGCGTAGTGGTATCCATACCGCCCTTCATCCGCCGCACCGTCCGCATATAGCTCATCATTTAGGCTGCAGGTTTCTTACCTACAGTATGAAATATAACTAATGAGCTTTCGCCCAGTAAGCACAAACGTAATCTCACAAAATATTTTTATTTTAAACATCTTGAAAACATGCCAATCATCATATAACATATGCATGAACTATTTATGTTCATTTATGCATCCATTTTTAACTTAAACTTATTATATTCCTTTAACATATGGGCCCCTTGTGTACGTACCAGATGCGCACTTTCCAGATAAAGTTAGGGGTCTGCAAGGCCCCTAACAATTCTGGGAATCATAAACATAACATACTGATTATACCTTCACGCATCAACGAGAGGTTGATAATCATGACATGAACATGAATAACCCTCCACCTGATGGGAGGTTGGTATGACACTTTACTTGTGTTTTCTTATCATATTGTTTATCATTAGTGAACATGCCTTATGATGTCACTATATCATAACATATCTTATACTTCATTCATAACATGGCATTTCTAAAACACGACATTTTTACAACATAGCACTTGTGCAAAATAACATTTTTGCAAGTATAACACTTTTTGAAAACATGACATTTTGCAAATATAGCACTTTAGTAAACATAACATTTGCAAATATGGCATTACTTAGAACATAGCACAAAACATTTCATAGCAAATTTGAAATTAGATTAATATCTTTCATACTGCAGGTGAGGTTTGTACTTACCTCTTATGCCATGTCCTGAGTGTTGCGTTCTTAAATTAGTTTGCAACAGCAGTTCACTTCCTGCTATTTGAAAGAACATAGGATCAGGATCCTATCATAAAATATTGGTGACCTATCCAACATTTACACCTACTCTTAGTTGTATGTCCCCGATACCTTGATATCTTACTTGGTCACCATTAGTCATCTCACTATTTAAGAATAATCAACTTTTGATTATTCCTCAAGAGGTCACATTGGATAACCTCTTTTAGGTGCTAAGCCCTCAATCTTATCATTAGGGTTTAGGTTTTTCATTATACCTTTGGGCTTTACTCTTGCATCATACTCATTGGGTTATCTCCATTAACCCTTATCTCCTAGCCCGATTATATATTTGGGTATGCCTTAGGGTTATGTTGAGTAACCCTTAAGGTTAACCTTAATTAAATATCGGGTCAACTCTTAGTCAACCCTTAGTCAACCATTGTAATACCTAGAAATTCTATATTAATGTTTCCTTTTTAAAAAAAAAAAGGGGGGGGGGGGGAATTCTATGCATACCATGAAAGTATTTATGGAAAAGCTCGGTTAGAAATTTTTCATATTCTTTGTGAGATCTTATGGCTCAATAAGACTCAAAAGAGGTTGCTAAGGTTAGCAAACACCCTTTTTAGTCGGAAAGGACGAAAAAGTACGTAATTTCAGAAAAGTCAAAGTTTGACTGAAAAAGTCAAATTTGACCAAGAAAGTCAAAGTTTGACCAAGAGGGGTCAACGGGTTGACATAGCAGTATTATGTAATGCAGTATGGAAAAGATACTGTAAAACTCGATCTTATGGGCAAGATAGCTCAAATAGGCTTAAAAAACCACCTTAGAAAATCAAGCACACCTAGTATAGATCAAGGGCAAAAAGGACTTGAAAAATTAGAAAAGAAGTTATATTATCCATTTTTACACAGATGAATTTTGGACTGTAGTACAGTATAAAAATACCGTGTTTAAGTAAATACAGTATTAGAAATATCTGTATAGCGGAAAAATGGACTGAATATTGAGGAAAAGCCAAACGAGGCTTAATATGGATGACATCATCCTATTCTCAATTTATGACATCATATTTGGATTAAACAAGCTTGGAAAGAAAGCCAAGAATTCTCTAGAACATGGTGACATGGCCGACCACCTCAGGGGCAAAAATGTCAAAATTCTATCTTTTGGGGCAAAAGTGTAAATTTTGGAAAATTAATGATGTAAGCTAAGTGATGTCAGCAAGAAGATGTCATCAAGATGAGATAAGCTTGGCTTGATCTCCAAGGAAGGAACCGGCCACCTAGGGGGCATAAATGCAAGAATTTTATCTTTTGGGGTCAAAGTGTAAATTTTGGAAATTTGGTGATGTAAGCATATGATGTCACCTAAATGATGTCACCAAGATGAGGTCATCTTGCCTTGCTCTCCAAGAAGATGGCCAGCCAAGTGACACCTATTAGGGGTGTTTTTGCAAATATTTTCACTTTTAGAGTCAAAATGTAATTTTTAGAATAAAAATAAATCCAAAAATTTTGTAATTTCCAACTATAAATAGGGCATGAAAGGGGCGGATTTTCAGCTGGAAAAAATGGGAAAACTTACCCAAACCATGCCAAAATGAAATCTCACACATTTTTCTCTCTAAACCGAAAACCCATAGGACCAAAAAGAAAAAAAAAAAAAAAAAAGAGTGAGGAAGGAATCCTCTAGGCTGTGACCAGATCTGCAAGGCAGCCATTAGTGGCTGAAATTTTGGAACCCATTTTGAGGAGAAAGGCCGGCTATGGAGGGTGGCAAGAAAAAGGGGTAAAGCTTGAACCAAGCTTGCCAAACCTTTGATAGATTAAGGTAAAACCCTCGAAACCTCTAAGTTTTCTTTAAGTTTGGAGCAAGAAAATTCATGGGTATGTTTTTATGTTTATGGCCGAATATTGCTAGAACCAACCCATAAGTGAGACGAAAATTTTGGTGCCCAATTGGAAAGGAAAGCCGAGAGTAGGGGCCAAGGAGGAAAGAGAAATCTTTGGATCCCAAACTCTAACCCATTTCTAGGATTAGCTAAGATAATTTCCCTTAGCCTTAAGCTTTTAATTTTGAGCTTTAAATTGGAGATTTAAAGTGTATTTCAAGCTTGGATGTAAGAGCATAAGCTCATCTTATTTATTGCCCAAGTTTAGGATGTGCTTGATTAGGTTAAGGGTGGTTGATCTTTAAGTTTGCATGCGTTAATTTTTATGATTTGCATGCTCAATGATTAATTGGTTATATGTCCCCTGTTTTTAGACCAAAAATCTGCCCTAGGCAGTGCATGATGGGCAACTAGTCTAAGGATGTATGTTTGATGCTTGGTTGAATGGATGCAAAAAGTTAGAACCATGCAAACCTAGGTTTTTAACAATTCGGGTTTGGTTTGCATAGATCCATTCGAGCTACTTATGGGTTCATGTGGGACGTTAGAAATGTTGCATGATTGCTGTGTAAGCACCCGTATTGGACGGTCGAGATAGATTTCGCGAAATAGGACGTAAACCGGACGTAACTACCGAAACTGCCAGGTTCGGATCCAGGACTGGCCAGTTCCGGGAAAGTGAAAATTTAAGGCCTTTAGAGGCCGAACTGGATAAAACTCAACACACAAAAGTTGTTTAGAAGGGTTTTTCCTAGGGGCTAGCGTGGACAGAATCTCAAAATGAGGCTCCAATGGCCTCCGTTTTTACAAAAATCCGTGGCTGTTCTGTCCAGACCCAGTTGACATGGTCAGCCAGTTTCAAACAAAAACTGACAAAAATATCAGCGGAACTGGATTTTTCACAAAACACGGAAGTTTTAGAATTTTTCGAGAGCTACAACTTTCGTGAAGACAAGTTTTTCAAATTCGGAGTAGATTTTTAAACTGACACTGTTTTCTGAGGAGTGTGTAGGGAACCGAAAATTCCTGCACATGAATTTTTACAAATGTTTCCGAAAAACTGTTTTTCTTCTCAAAAAGCACTGTTTTAACTATGGAAAACTGTTGCAAAGGCAGTTTTCAGCCTCAAATGATTTTATAAAGCCCTAATCCAAGAGTTTGGATTTTTATGATTTAAGTGAAGGATTTTTAAAGTTAATCTATAAATTTTCCAAGTTAAGGAAAATGAGTTTTTCAAGCTAGGATTTAGTAAGCGAAAAGTCTACGGATGGTAACCGGGAGTTATACCCGAGTTGCTAGGTCAAGCCCAAGGCCCAAAGGTTAACCCATCGGGGGTTGACCGTAGTTGACCATAGTTGACCATAGTTGACCTAGGTTAACTAATAATATTGATTTAGTTTGACCTTAAGGGTTATCTAATGTAACCCTAAAGGATACCAATTGAGATAAGATAGAGGGTTAATGGATATAATCCGATGATTTATGGATTAAAGATGAAGCCCAGGGTTGAAAGATGATCAAACCCTAATGGTGTATTATGGGCTTAGTACACATGGTTACCCAATGTAACCTACTAAGATATGATTGGTGTTGAACCATAAGGTTACCAAGAGTAACCAAGTAGATGTTATGCATAACGAGACATACAACCAGGATCATATAAGCATGTTGGTTAGGTCACCAACATTTTATAAGTTTAATTAGACTATGTCCTTTATCGAGCAGGAAGTCACCTGCAGCTGTACTCGGAGGAGGAGCAACATTACGTGGAACATAGCAAGAGAGGTAAGTACAACTCCGCCTACAGTATAGGCTTTGTGTTGTTACTTGTCAAAGTATGTTAGATGTATGCTAGGGGTGTATGACATATTGATTGCTATGTGATGCTATACTTTGCTGTATGCCATGTGGTATGGTAGATTGCCTGCTATGTGTTGTGATGTATGCTAGGAAATGATATGTTACGATATGTTTACGTTATGGATTATGTGGAGCCATGTTATGATACGAGCTATGTCAAGGTATGTCCCTTATGCATGATATGTTATGCTATGATGATTATGACATGAAGAATGTAAGTGTGTATCATGAAGCATGTTCACCTAATCTATCAAGAATGATAAGATTAAGTATGACCAGAAAGTAAGATGGCAAGCAAGCTTACCTATGTCGTACCACCGGTCCGAGGTCGGGTTGGACTATGGTTTGAGTTGGACTGGGCTGGCCGTCCCAACCACTCCATAGTTGCTCGCCGGGTACGTACACATAAGTAAGGGGCCCATAAGTAAGATAAGCTAAGAAAGTAAGATAGATAGAGTTAAGAAAAGCATAATACGAGCATAACCGGACCATGCATACATTATGCTTTTATGTGTTTTAATGTGACATGATGTGTTACAATATGTTATGATGTCATGATAAGTACGCCATGTATGAAAAGTATGTTACGCCATGTATGTAGAGTACGCTATGCTATGCATGAAAGGTTATGAGATGTTAGTAGTTAGTGAAGATACGTTATGTTACGAAAATGTATGTTACGATTATGAGCTATGAAGTTAAGATATACTATGTACATGATGCGAGGTCATGTTTTATAATTGTTGCGGTATAGATAGTTGTACTTGCTAAGCGAAAGCTCACTGTCTTACGTCTATGCTATAGGTAAGTCACCTACAAGCATTTGCTGATACAAGATGGAGGAGCGAGGCAGGGCGAACTGTGAAATGTGGGAAATTATGCCGCTACGCGTTTTGTCCTCTTTAGTATATAATTTGATATTTGTATATCATTCTTTTAAATTACAGTATGTGCTACTAAGCACTGTATAAAAAAAAAATTTTCGCTGCATTTTACCAAATAAATAAGTACGATAAATTAAGTAAGTAAGTATGTACTTATTGTAACGGCCTGTGCTAGGCGGGTCGTTACAACTATGGTCACCCTTCTATAGTAAATCTTGGGCTTTGGGCTAAGCCCAGTAACTCGGATACTAATTCTGGTTACTGTCCGTAGCCAGCTTGATTACCCGTTTTACCTTAAAACCCTATTTCCTTACTTTTGGAAAATGTTGTGTAATTATCTTCAAAAATTCTTTGGTTTGCTTATAAAAATTCTTACTTTTTTGGATAACATTTTTATAAAACTATTTAAGACTGAAAACTGCCTGTTACGTTCATTTTGCTTTACCTTGGCTTAAAATTCCACTTCTCTTCTTAACTTGAAAATGTTGAAGAAAATTTCAAAACTCTTAATTTTACTTGTAAAAATTCATGTTTTTGAAACGGATCTTTGTAAAAATCATTTAGGGCTAGAAACTGCCTTTCGGACAGTTTTCATAGTTAAAAACAGTGGTTTTGAGAAGAAAAACGGTTTTTCTGAACCAATTTTAGAAAATCCTGTGCAGGAATTTTCTGTTCACTACATAGCCATTGGAAAACGATGTCAGTTTAAAAATCTAATCTGAATTTGAAAAACTTGTCTTCATGAAAGTTTTAGCTCTTGAAAAGTTCTAAAACTTTCATGTTTTACGAAAAATCCAATTCCGCTTGTATTTTTGTCAGTTTTCATTTAAACTGGCTGGGCATGTAAAATTAGGTCTAGGCAGACCAGTCTCAGGTTTCGATAAAAACGGAGGCCATTGGAGCCTTATTTTGGGATTCTGCCTACATTGCCCCCTAGGAAAAACTCTTCTGAACAACTTTCGCGTTTTGAGTTTTACCCAGTTCAGCCTCTAAAGGCCTTAAATTTCCACTTTTCCAAAACTGGCCAGTTTTGAATCCGAACTGATAGTTTTGGTTCTTAAGTCTGGTTTACGTCCTATTTCGTGGAATCTATCTCGACCGACCACTTCGGGAGCTTACATAACAAACACACAGCATTTCTAACGTCCCACATACACCTACATGTGGCTCGAACGAATCCATGCAAACCAAATCTGAAAGCCCTAAATCCTAGGTTTGCATGGTTCTAACCTTTGCATTTCATTTCAACAAGCATCCATCATTCACCCTTAACTAGTAGCCCATCATACACTGTCTTAGGGCAGATTTTTGACCAAAAATCAGGGGACATACCAATCACATCTAGCATGTATCCTAACAAATTTTTCAAGCACAAATTTAAGCAAGCAATCAACACAAATAAGCCAAGCACCCGAATCACCTAACCAAGCACACATACTAACACATCTAGGGCTAGAAAAATAAATTGGACTTATGTCCTTACAAACCAACTTGAAGCACAATTAAAATGCTAGAATTGAGCTTGATTGAAAGATTAGGGTCAAGATTTTACCTTAGACCCAAGTTAGGGTTTGGAAATTCCAAGATCCCTTTGCTCCCCTTGGTTCTCCTTGCTCACAATTTTGGCTCTAGGTGGGATACCAAAATTTTTCTTGGCTCCTTGGTTGATCCACTCAAAACCGAACACTTACCAAGGTTTTCCCCCAAAATTTTTCAACTGTTCCTCTCCTATTTCTCTCCCCCTCCCACTCGGCCACAGCAGCCCAAAATGGGTCTCCAAAGTTTCAAATTTTTTTCTTGATTCTTCCTAGCAAACCCGAGCAACCCTCAAGCAAAAGCCCTCAAGAAATTTTGGTTTTCCTCTTCTCTTTCACTCCTCCTTACCCACGGGTTTTTCAGTAGAAAAATGGCAAGAATTCCCCTAGATTTTGTGATTAAAAATGGGTTTATGGTCACCTATTTATAGAAGTGGGGGAAGGTTTGTGAAATTGTGAAATTGCCCCATGAAAACCAATATTTTTACTAATGGGAGGTGAGGTGGCCGGCCATGGGAGGTTCTAGAAGACTCTAGAATTCTTTCCTTGCTTAGCAAATGAATTATGATGTCATAAATCCAATACAAGGTGACATCACCCTTGCAAGGGCCTCATCTGGCTAATTTCCCATAAAAACAGTTCGTTTTTATGCTACACAGATATTTTTAATACTATGCTTCACTCATACATAGTATTTTTAGATTGTACTGCAATCCAAAATTTATCTGTGTAAAAATTGGGCAATATAAATTTTTCAAAGTCCTTTTTGCCCTTTATCCTAACTCGGTGTGCCTGATTTTCTAGGGTGATTTAAGGCCTATTCATACTATCTTGACCATAGGAAAGGTTTTCACAGTATCCTTTCTATACTGCATTTTGTCATACTGTAAGGTCAACATGTTGACCGTCCTTGGTCAAACTTTGACTTTTTCAGTCAAAGTTGACTTTCGTAAAAGGTCTAAGGAGGAGCACGAACATCACCTTAGGTTGGTGATGAAAATGCTAAGGCAATATCAGTTGTACGCCAAATTCACTAAGTGTGAATTTTGGCTGGAAAATGTTCATTTCTTGGGGCATGTGGTGTCCAAGGAGGGAATTTCCGTAGATCCAGCAAAAGTGGAAGCGGTTAGTCTATGGCCAGCACCCAGGAACGTCACGGAGATAAGAAGTTTCTTGGGATTAGCAGGATACTACAGGAGGTTCATAGAGAGATTCTCGAAAATCGCAGCACCTCTCACTACCCTCACCAGAAAGGAGAAGAAGTTTGAATGGACCCTAAATGTGAGGAGAATTTCCAGGAACTCAAAAGGAGGCTGACGAGCGCGCCCGTGCTAATAATTCCTGATGTGGACGCAGGAAATTTCGTGATCTATAGTGATGCTTCTAAGAATGGATTAGGAGCTGTCTTAATGCCGAATGGGAACGTAGTAGCTTATGCGTCGAGACAACTAAGAATCATGAAAGAAATTATCCGACACACGACATGGAACTAGCAACAGTAGTCTTCACACTTAAGATTTGGAGGCACTACCTGTACGGGAACAGATGCAAAATCTACACCGATCATCAGAGCCTCAAGTATATTTTTACTCAGAAAGAGTTAAATATGAGACAACGCAGATGGTTGGAGCTAGTAAAGGATTACAATTGTGAAATTCTTTACCACCCTGGTAAGGCAAACAGGGTAGCTGATGCGTTAAGTAGGAAGTCAGTAGGCATGCCGATGTCTATTGAAGCTTTTCCTAAGCCATTGCAACGGGAAATTGCCGATTTCAACCTGGAAATGATCACGGGAAGACTATCTTCGCTAACTCTTAAGTCGGACTTGTTAGACTCCATTAAGGCACATCAAGGAAAGGATTCCTCACTGCTCAACGCGCAACTGTTCGATGAAGAGAAAACGAAATTCAAGACTTTCGAGGATGGAATTATTTACTTCCAAGGGAGAATTTGTGTACCGGACGTGGAGGATTTGATGGATCAAATCATGTCGGAGGCACATAAGACACCGTATTCTGTACATCTAGGAGTTTCTAAGATGTACAAAGATCTCCGAGAGACCTATTGGTGGCCCAACATGAAGAATGAAATAGCGGATTTCGTGTCGAAATGCTTGACTTGTCAAAAAGTTAAGGCTGAACATCGACATCCAGAAGGCGAATTGCAGAAAATCGAGCTACCTGAATGGAAATGGGAGCAAATTACGATGGATTTCGTAGTAGGACTGCCTAGGACTACAAGTGGGAACGACGCAATTTGGGTCATTGTCGACAGATTGACCAAATCAGCCCACTTTGTCGCGATTAAAACGACTTTTTCAGTGGAAAAATTGGCAGGAATCTACGTAGCTCAAGTTGTTAAGCTACATGGAGTGCCAAGGTCGATCATTTCGGATCGGGATGGACGCTTTACTTCACGATTTTGGATGAGTGTTCACGCTGCCATGGGGTCGAGACTGAAGTTTAGCACAGCGTTTCACCCCCAAACGGATGGGCAATCGGAGAGAATTATCCAGACACTAGAGGATATGTTAAGATCCTGTGTTTTGGATTTCAAAGGGAATTGGGATGAGAAGTTACCATTGATCGAGTTTTCCTACAACAACAGTTACCACGTGTCAATTGGGATGGCCCCCTTTGAAGCGTTGTATAGACGAAAATGTCGATCACCCCTCTATTGGCAAGAAGTAGGGCAGAAACAGCTACAAACCACGGACTTCATCGAAAAGACGTCCGAGGATATCAAGAAGATCAAGCAAAAGCTCGACGTAGCTTTTAGTCGACAGAAGAGCTATGCCGACCGACGTCGAAGACCGTTAGAGTTTCAAGTCGGGGATGCCGTCTTCATCAAAATTGCCCCTATGAAGGGGGTAATGCGATTCGGCAAGAAAGGAAAGATCAGTCCACGGTACACAGGACCATTTGAAATCCTCGAAAGAATTGGGAAGGTTGCGTATAAGCTCGCCTTACCGCCGGAATTGGCGTCAATGCATAACGTTTTTCACGTTTCGATGCTCAAAAAGTATGTTCCAGACCCTTCTCACGTACTCAGTCAAGAACCGGTAGAGGTTCAGACTGACCTAACTTACGAGAAGAGACCCGTTAGAATTCTCGATAGGGAAGATAGGGTTATAAGAAATAGAACTATTCCCATGGTTAAGGTCTTATGGCGAAATCATAAGGTCGAGGAAGCAACCTGGGAACTAGAGGATGAGATGAAAAAGAACTACCCCGAGTTGTTCTGATTTTCGAGGATGAAAATTTTTAAGGAGGGGTAGATTGTAATACTCGATTTTTCTATGTTACTATTTCCTTTTTAAAGGAATTAAATGCATGCCGTATCGGCATTTATGAAAAAGTTCGCTTTAGGACTTTATTATGTGTTATGAGTTCTTATAGCTTTATAAGACTCAAATATGCTTATTTTGATTGATAAATGGTCTTTTCGGACGAAAAGAGATGAAATTTACATGATTCTAGGAAAGTCAAAGGATTGACCAAAAAAGTCAACTTTGACCCGGAAAAGTCAAAGTTTGACCAAAATGGTCAAAACCTTAACAGTACAATTTTGTGACATGCAGTATGGGAAAAATACTGCGAAAACTCATTTTTTCGGATAAGATGACATAAATGAGAACTAAAACCGCCGTAAAAAAATCAAGCACGCAAAATTAGGGCACAGGGCAAAAGGGTTTGAGAAAATAACGAAAAAATTTTTCAGCACGATTTTTCACAGATAAAATTTTTATGACAGTATAAAATATTAATACTGTGTATTAGTAAAGCACAGTATTAAATTTATCTGTGTTAAGTTTAAATTACACTGCTTTTTGAAAAAGTAGCCAAACAAGCCTTTATGATTTATGACATCATAATTTTTTTATTTATGACATCATCACCTTTTTGAGAACTAATCCATACAAGACAAGTGTCTTGTTCTAGCACATTCTTGCTTGTTCTCCATTCCAAAACAGCCGGCCACCTATGGGGAGTTTTGTGAAAGATTTCAAAAATTTTGGGGTCAAAAATCTAAACTTTTTAAAGTCTCACATTGCCTATAAATAGGGGTGCTCTCCACCCTTTTTAAATCAGAAAATTTAGTGAAATTCTGGCCATTTTTCTTCAAGAAAATCCGAGAGAGTGAGGGAGAGAAAGAAACCAAAAAAATTTCTTGAACCAAGCCTAGGGGTGTTCGGTTTTGTGTGAGAAAGCAAGAGGAAGAGTGAAAAAATTTTTCCAGCCACTGTTTGGGCTGTTACTGTGGGTAGAGAACAGGGAGGAAGAGATAAAAAAATTCTGGAAATTTAGGGGACACTCTAGGGGAGAGTTCGGGTGTGATCCGAGCAATCGAAATCAAGATTTGAGACCAATTTTTGGGTCTAGGAGCAGCCACTGGTTGTGCAGGAAAAACAGTGGAAAATTTTCAGATTTTGGGTCCAAACTTGTGGTGTGGCCGTGCATTAGGAGGAGGCTGATTTTGAGGTTCAAACAGCCAAGTTTTGGTGTCATTTTGGTGAGGTAGAACCGGTTGTGGGAGCTATGGGTCAAGGGTGAGAATTGGTTCAAATCCTAAAGCCAAACCCTACCTATTTAAGGTAATTTTTCAAAAGCCCTAATCTTATTTCAATCAAGCTTTTAAGTGGAGATTTAAATGTATTTGTTTCAAGTCAATAGTTGTAAGAGCATAAGCTCATTAATTTATTTTATGCCCATTAGTTGCTCTAGTGCTTGATTAGGTAGCCTAAGGGGTGGTTTGGTTTATTTATGTCATTATTTATGCTTATGTTAGTTTGGTATGCTAGGATTGCATGCTAGAATTTTTACATGAGGTTATATGTCCCCTAGAGTATGATTGAGCATGTGATTGTATGATAGAAATTTATTTGGTATGATGATTGAATGATTGGAATGGTTTATGCTATGTTAGACCATGCAACCCTAGGTTAAGGTTCGGATTTCATGGGCTGCATGGACGTGTTTGGTTTGCATGTTGGGACATGCGGGACATTAGAAACGTTGCATGCTTTGTAAGTAAGCTCCCGATGTGATCGGTCGAGATAGAACCCACAAATTAGGACGTAAACCGGTTTAAGTAGACAAGGCTGCCAGTTCGGGTTCCAAACTGGACAGTCTTATAAAAGTGGTAATTGTAGGTCTTTAGAGGCCGAATGAGCAAAAATGTAAAACACAAAAGTTGTAGAACAGGGTCTTTCTGAGGGGTCAGCGAGGACCGTTTGTCAAAATGAGGTTCTAAAGGCCTTCGTTTTTACGAAAAACCGAAGGTGGTCTGTCCAGACTCCGTTTTCACGACCAACCTGTTTCAATTTAAAACTGGTACTAATCTAAGTAGAATCAGATTTTTTGTAAAACATGAAAGTTTTAGATATCTTCGAGAGCTAGAACTTTCATGAAGACAACTTTTTCCAATTCCAAAGGTATTTTTAAATATAATCTGAACTCTAAAAACTGTGCAAGGAGTAAGAAATTCCTGCACATGATTTTCTAGAACCAGTTTAGGAAAACTTTTTTTCTCGCTAAAAACACTGTGTTGAACGTGGAAACTGTTCCAAAGGCAGTTTCTAACCTTCAAACATTTTATAAGACCATGTTTTAAGAATTAAGGATTTTTAAGGAAAATTAGAGAAGTTTTCGGCTTATGTGCCAAAACTCTTTTTAAGGATAAAGAAAAGACAATTTTCTTAATCAAATAACACGTTAAGACCGATGGTAATCGGGGGAATTACACGCAAATTACCGGGCTTAGCCCCAAAGCCCAAAGTTGACCCAAATGGAGGGTTGACTTTAGTAACCTTAGAGTTTAATTTCGGTTAACTTAGTATGGATTAGGATAACGATAAGTTCGAGGTTAGGTGTTGGCCTAATCCTTTACGCACGCACATGTGATTGGTATGAAAGGTTATCCAACGTAACCTCACATAAAATGTTTTAAGATAGGGGGGACATATAACCAAAACATTGCATGGATGTTGGTGGGATAACCAACATATTATGGTCATAGGCTAGAAGGGATAACCAACATATTATGGTCATAGGCTAGAAATCTTACCTAGTCCTTTGATTAAGCAGGAGGTAACCTGCAGCTGAGCCACGAGGTGGAACAGCATAACGTCAGGCATATACAAGGTAAGTACAACGCCGCCTACAGCATAAGTTATTAGTTGTATACTTACCTAGATACAATTGGTATGCTATGTGCTATATGTTATGAGTTGATGCTATGTTATACATGTATGATATGTATATGTCATGAAATGTGCTAAGTAAGCAATGTATGCTGAAATGGAAATATGAAATAGTTATGAAGTATGATTAAGTGACATAAAATATTATGTTCACGACATGGGATCATGTAAGACACGTCCAAGAATGACAAGATGGAAAAATAGGATAAGGCGATAAGTCGCCTGTGTCGTACCACCCGCACCAGGTCGGGTTGGACTGTGGATTGAGTTGGACATGGACTGGCCGCCCCAACCAATTCATAGTTGCGCGCCAGGTACGAACACTCATGTTAAGGGCCCCTAAGTAGAATAAGAGATAAAGGGATAAGAAAGCATAATACGAACATAATTGGTTCATGCATGCTATATGCATTCATGTGTTATGTCATGAAATGAAGTGTAAGTTATGTGTCGTGGTATAAGAGTTGTACTTGCTGAGCGAAAGCTCATTGTTTTAAGTTTATGCTGTAGGTAAGCAACCTGCCAGCTGATGATGATGCAAGGTGGAGTAGCGTGGCCGGGCACTGTGAATAGTGGGAAACGGAAACCGCTACGCGTTTTGATAATGGAATTGTAACGCACCGCCACCTTTCTATGGGCCGTCGTACGTTAGCGCACAGCCACCTTTCTATGGGCCGCGTACGCCTTTTAACAGGGCTGCAGCCCAGGCTCCCCAACCCATCTCAGAGTTCTCCGTAGTCCTTCCTCTGCGGGTTGTTGATGCCAAGGCTTGAACCCTTAACATCCTTTGGAAACCTTAGTTCCCATCCATATGAGCTGCAGCTCATATGGATGGGAACTAAGGTTTCCAAAGGATGTTAAGGGTTCAAGCCTTGGCATCAACAACCCGCAGAGGAAGGACTACGGAGAACTCTGAGATGGGTTGGGGAGCCTGGGCTGCAGCCCTGTTAAAAGGCGTACGCGGCCCATAGAAAGGTGGCTGTGCGCTAAGGTACGACGGCCCATAGAAAGGTGGCGGTGCGTTACATAAAAAGAGCTCGGCTGGTGCATTTGTCAGTCCGAACGGCATCACAAGGAACTCGTAGTGTCCATATCGGGTGCGAAACGCCGTCTTCGGAACGTCTCCTTCCTTGATTCGGAGCTGGTGATATCCCGATCGTAGATCAATCTTCGAAAAGACTGAGGCTCCTTTTAGTTGGTCGAACAGATCGTCGATCCTGGGCAACGGATACTTGTTCTTGATGGTGATCTTGTTCAACTCCCGATAGTCGATGCACATTCTTAGAGTGCCGTCCTTCTTCTTAACAAACAACACCGGGGCTCCCCATGGTGAATAGCTTTGTCTGACGAATCCTTTATCTAGGAGCTCCTTCAACTGGACTTGCAATTCCTTGAGTTCGGCAGGCGCAATCCTATAAGGTGCCTTGGATACGGGTGCCGATCCTGGAAGTAACTCAATCTCAAAAGAGATTTCTCGTTCTGGTGGCAATCCTGGCAATTCTTCAGGAAAAACGTCCACAAATTCCTTGACGATCGATACATCTTCCGGCTTACCTTCGGTCTCTAGCGTCTTATCCACCATATTGGCTAGAAATCCCGTGCATCCTTCAGCCAACAACTTGCTAGCCTTTAACGCCGAAATAAACATCTTCGGCTGCTTCGGGGTCGATCCTCTAAAGATGAATTCCTTATCCCCAACTGGTTTGAACGTAACGGCACGACGTTGGCAGTCGATAACCGCGTTGTACTTTCCTAAGAAGTCCATACCCAGGATGACGTCGTAGTCATATAAGTCAATGACGATTAGGTTGACGTACATCTCTCTACCGCATATGATTATTGGAACATGGCGTATCCAATAATCAGACAACAAGATTTCCCCGGAGGGTAATGCAGTACGAAAGGTTCTTCCAATTTTCTCATTATCTCTACCTAGTTTCTTAGCAAACCTAGGTGATGTGAATGAATGCGTAGCTCCAGAATCAATCAACACATAAGCATCTTGTTGAGCAAAAGGAAGCTGACCTGTCACCACCGTGGACGGTCCAGCTTGAGCATCCTCCTTTGTGTAGGCATAGATGCGTCCTTGCGGTTCTGGAGCTTCAGCTCGGCCTTGAGGAACTGCAGGTCCTTCGAGCTTCATCTGTACAGCATGTAACTGACTTCCCTGGCCCCGCTGGTAATTCTGCTGGTGCTGGACATTGGCATTGCAATTCTTAGCAAAGTGGCCTTCCTTGCCACACAGATAACAGCGGTTTGTCCCTGCCCGGCAGTCTCCTGGGTGCTTTCTCCCACATTTCTGACAAGGGGGAGTTCCACTGTTGTCAGGGGCGTTCTTCTTCTGGGGAGGATTCTGTTGACTCCCTTGCCCTCCAGCATTCCATTTTCTTTTCTGCTGGGGGTTGCCATACGGCTTGTTGCCGCCGCGTTGGCCAGAAGGTCCTCCTTGGCCTTTCTGCTGCGATGGTTGGCCGGGCTTGGTCTGATTCTGCCTGGCTAGTGCCCTCTCTTCATTCTTTTCCTTGAAAAACTGAGCCCGTTGGGCCTTGTTCTGGCCGACCCAGTATTCGGCTCGAACTGCTCGACTGACGCACTCGGCAACAGTGAGCGGTGGCTGAGGGCCACTGCTGATAAGCACGGCTAAGTCTGGCCGGAACATCTTCATCATCTTCCTTACTTTGTCCTTCTCAGAACTGATGAGTTGAGGGCAGAGACGGGTGAGCTGTTCAAACCTTCTCACAGCTTCAGCCACTGACAAATTTCCCTGACGGAAATTGGTGAATTCATCCTGTTGGGTCTCCATTACTTCCGTGTTGAAGTATTTCTCACGGAACTCTTCCACGAAGTCCTCCCATGTCATCTGGGTGACGTCTCTTCTGATCTGAACTGTCTCCCACCATAATCGGGCGTCCTTCTTCAGCATGAATGACGCACAGAGGACTCTTTCTCTATCATCGAGTCCGAGGAAGTTCAGAGAAACTTGGAGATCGATGAGCCAGTTGTCGGCTTCGATCGGGTCCGTTGATCCTTCGAATTCTGGCGCCTTCATGGACCTGATGAATCGAGTATTTAAGGACTACCTAGACAAGTTTGTCATTGTCTTCATAGACGACATTCTGATCTATTCAAGGTCGAAAGAGGAGCACGAAGAGCATCTAAGGATTGCACTGCGGATTTTGAAGCAAAATCAGCTCTACGCCAAGTTCTCCAAGTGTGAGTTTTTGTTGGAAAAGGTCCATTTCCTTGGACATGTGGTCTCGAAAGAAGGCATATCCGTAGACCCGGCTAAGATTGAGGCGGTAAGTAAGTGGCCAGCCCCCAAAAATGTCACCGAAGTGCGCAGTTTCCTCGGATTAGCGGGCTATTACCGGCGATTCGTCGAAGGTTTTGCCAAGATCGCGGCGCCACTTACCGCACTCACAAGAAAAGGGAAGGCTTATGAATGGACAAATAAGTGTGAAGAGCACTTCCAAGAGCTCAAAGGCAAGTTGACGAGCGCTCCAATCCTCACAATCCCGGTTGTGGAGGAAGAAAACTTCGTGATTTATAGCGATGCTTCGAAGATAGGATTGGGCGCCGTGCTTATGCAGAACGGAAAGGTGATCGCCTATGCTTCACGACAGCTCAAGGAACATGAGAGGAACTATCCGACGCACGATTTGGAGCTTGCGGCGGTAGTTTTTGCCTTAAAGATTTGGAGGCACTACCTCTACGGCACAAAATGCGAAGTGTACACGGACCATCAGAGTTTGAAGTACATCTTCACACAGAAGGAGCTTAACATGAGGCAAAGAAGATGGCTCGAATTGGTTAAGGACTACGACATAGATATCCGATACCATCCCGGGAAGGCTAACAAGGTAGCCGATGCCCTAAGTCGGAAGTCGTCTTCCTCGATGATGTCGATCAGGTCATTGGCCGAGCCTCTTCAAAAAGAGCTAATGGAAGCCAGGATCGAGCTTATTACGGGAAGATTAGCTGCTCTAACTTTCCAGCCTACCATTTTAGATGGGATGAAAGAACGTCAAGAAGCCGATACCTCGCTGCGTAGGACGAAGAACGAGGTTTTAGAAGGAAAGGAGTCCGATTTCCACGTATCTGATGAGGGCATACTCTATCAAAAGAATAGACTATGCATTCCTAACGAGGAAAAATTGAAGGAAAAGATCATGGAGGAAGCTTACGAGACCCCGTATTCTGTCCATCCCGGAGCCACAAAGATGTATAAAGACTTAAAAGAGAGCTTTTGGTGGCCCAAGATGAAGAATGACGTTGCTACTTTTGTCAGTAAGTGCCTTACCTGTCAAAAAGTAAAGGCGGAACACCAACGTCCAGGAGGAGAATTACAGAAAATTTCCATCCCAGAATGGAAATGGGACCAAGTGACGATGGACTTCGTGGTTGGTCTGCCTCGAACTCCTAGCGGCAACGACGCTATTTGGGTGGTCGTTGACCGATTGACGAAGTCGGCACACTTTATAGCCATCAAGCTCAGCTTCTCTGTGGAACAGTTGGCAGAATTGTACGTGGCTCAGATCGTTCGCTATCATGGAATTCCGAAGACGATAATCTCGGATCGCGACGGTCGCTTCACTTCGAAATTTTGGAAGAGCGTACATGAGGCAATGGGTACCAAGCTTTCATTTAGTACAGCTTTCCACCCACAAACAGATGGACAATCAGAAAGGACCATTCAAACCTTAGAAGACATGTTGCGAGCTTGCGTGATGGATTTCAAGGGAACTTGGGATAAGAAGCTTCCTTTGATCGAATTCTCATACAACAACAGTTTTCATGCTTCAATCGGAATGGCTCCTTATGAAGCTTTATATGGAAGAAGATGTAGATCTCCAGTCCACTGGTACGAAACAAGAGAAAAAGAGCTTGTATCTACTGACTTCATTCGAACGACCACGGAAAACGTGAAGCTCATACGACAAAGGATGGAGACTGCATTTAGCCGGCAAAAGAGCTATGCCGACAAGCGCCGAAGACCTCTCGAATTTCAAGTAGGAGACTTGGTTTTCCTCAAAGTCGCTCCATTTAAGGGGGTTATGCGATTCGGGAAGAAAGGGAAATTGAGCCCAAGGTATATAGGACCGTTCGAAATAATCGAAAGGGTCGGGAACGTAGCCTACAAGTTGGCTTTACCCCAAGAATTAGCATACGTGCACAATGTGTTTCATGTATCAATGCTAAAGAAGTATGTTCCGGATCCCTCACACGTAATCGAGCACGAACCGATCGAGGTTCGAGAAGATTTGACTTACGAAGAAAAGCCAGTCCAGATTTTGGCACGAGAAGAAAAAGTGTTAAGGAATAAGGTTATCCCTCTAGTCAAGGTACTATGGAGAAACCGCCACATCGAAGAAGCGACGTGGGAACGAGAAGAAGATATGAAGAGAGACTACCCTGATTTGTTCTAATTTTCGAGGACGAAAATCTTTTAAGGAGGGTAGGTTGTAAGACCCGAAATTTTGTAGACTCGTAATCTCCTTGTTTATAAGGAATTAGAGTCTAATTTATGTAATTTTGATGTGTTAAATGAAAAATTATGAATGATAATGAAAAATTCATAATTTTATTCAAACGATGTTCGAGTCCTCATTTAATGATTTTGAGACTCAATTAATGTTTTATGAGCCAAGAATAAGGTTTTTAAAGGAAAAAAAAAAAAAACGAAAAAGGATGAAATTTCACGAAAGTCAAAGGTTTGACAAAAAAGTCAAAGGGTTGACCAAAAGTCAAAGGGTTGACCAAAAAGTCAAAGTTTGACCATGACGGGTCACAACGCCGACTTTACAAGTATGATGAAGGAATATGAAAAGAATCTCCGAAAATGGAGTTTTATAAGCCGTAAATCCACCCTAGAAAAGTCAAGCACACCGAAAAAGAATTAAGGGCAAAAAGGTCTCCGAAAACTTGGAGAAAGAGAGTTTCGGTTCAAAAATGTAATGGAATAACTTTTGGATCAAAATATAAAATAAGAATGCTCATTACAGTGTTGGAAATAACGGTAGAGCGCGAAAGGAGCTGTAAAAATCGAAATGGCCAAACAAGGCATTGTGAGAGCTAGTGGAAGATGACATCAACCCTTGATATCACCCTCCACTAACTCAAGACTACAAATGGCAGCCTCTCTTCCCATATTCGGCTGATCAAAGAAGAAAGAAAAGAAAAGCAATGGAAACAAGACATAAAGCCATGATTTAAGGACCAAAAAGTTGAACAACATGGGAGAAAATTTGTGAGATCTCTAGGACTAACCAAGAGAGGACACATGTCCCTCCTCACCCTCTAATTTTCGGTAACCAAGCAGCCATCCCCTCCCCTTGGATTCGGCTGATCAAAGAAGAAAAGAATAATGAGAACAAAGGCTAGACATCAAGCCTTAAATCAAGGAAAAGGTGCAACCACTCCCATCCATCAAATCCCTCCACTCTCTAGCCATTTTTGTTGAACAAAAAATGAGTCAAATCCATGCCTTTTCAACCCCAAAAATCCGGCTGCAATCACCCACTTTCAGCCCTTGAATCCGGCTGCACCAAGGAAGAGAAATGACTAGACATAAAGCCTTGTTTTGAGGCAAGTAACCTCTTCCATTTCTCTTCCCAAAGCAGCCAACTCATACACCCCTCTTCAGAAAAATTTTCAGCACAAACGTGGGAGAGAGAGAGAAGAGAGCTAGAGAAAATTTGAGAAAAAGTTTGGTGAGTTTTGGAGTGTGTTGGCCGAACAAGAGAGGGAGCAAGAAAGTGAGAAGATTTTTGGTGAATCCACCAAGGGGATAGCCGAACCAAGCAAGAGAGAAGAGGTAAGTGAATCTTGAAAAAAAAAATTCTTGGATTTCTCCTTTGATCATGCTCGGTTTGAGTTGAGAAAAAGCTAATAAAAGATCTCTTGGATCTCATTTTTTTTTTACTCAAAACCGTGAGCCAAGCTAGGAAGGATTTGAAATATTTTTGGTGAGCTCTAGGGGAAGGAATCCGAACAAGGAAGACAAGAAAAAGGTAAGAGAAAAACTTGGTTTTCCTTCATGAGATTTTAGGTTTTTGGTTAGAAGCAAGAAGAGCTAACAACAAAAATTTTTGGATGCATTTTTATGAAGAAAACCGTGAGTTAGGAGCAAGCCAAGGAAGGAAGAAAATCTTTGGGATTTTGAAAACCCTAACTTGGGTTGAGGTAAATCTTTTAAACCCCTTGGATCTAAGCTTTATTTAAGTGTTTTTAAGGTTGATTCAAGAGATTTGTAAGGACATAAGTCCATTTAATTTTCAGCCCTATTATTGGTGTGTATGTGCTTGATAAGGTTAGGTTGGTTGGCTGATTTTTCTATGCTTGATTGCTTTCAAATTTGTGCTTGAAAATGATGAATTTTTCATGCTAGAAGATAGGTTGTATGTCCCATAAGGTTAGGCCAAAAATCTGCCAAGGCAGTCCACTTATTGCATGCTAGCTTAAGACGTAAACCGAACACAACCCTCAACACTGCCAGTTCGGGTTCGAACCTGAGCAGTTTCTGGAAAATAAAAATATCATGCCCTTAGAGGCCGAATGAGGTAAAAGTTAAAACACAAAAGTTGTTCGGAACAACTTTTCCTAGAGGACAACGCGGACAGAATCGCGAAATAAGGCTCCAAAGGCCTTCGTTTTACTCGAAACCCGTGGCTGAACTCTGGAACGTTCTCCACACAGTTTTCCAGACTTAACCCGTTTTCAAATAAAAACTGGTACTGATCTAGGCCGAACTAGATTTTGTGCAAAACATGAAAGTTTTAGAATTTTTCGATAGCTACAACTTTCGTGAAGAAAAGTTTTTCAGATTCCGAGCCAATTTTTAAACTGGGCGCGTTTTGTGAGAGGCGCGCAGAGAGTCCGAAAACCAATAAATGAATCTCACGAAAATCTTTTTTAGAAAAGTAATGAAGTGTTCCAAAATGGTCATTCTAGCATCGGAAACCATTCCAAAGGTGGTTTCCGACCCCAAATGATTTTATAAAATAATTATTTCGAAAACCATGGATTTTAAGGGCTCGGGTTTGAAATTCACATTTTTCCATAAAGAAAAGAAAAAAGAGGATTTCAACCAAACATTTGCAAGTTGAAGAAAATAATAAATTAAGCTAAGGGATTTTCTAACAAAAAGGAGTTAGAATGTTTATAAGAAGAATGAAGGATTTTTGGGAAGTAAATTACACAAGATTTTCCAAGAATAAGGAAGAGAAATTTTATAGTAAAATTGGTGAACAAGCCGATTACGAATGGTAACCGGATATTAGATCCGAGTTACATACCCAAGGATAACCAAGGGTTGACAAGAGGTTGACCCAAGGTTAATTAAGGTTAACCTTAAGGGTTACCCAACATAACCCTAAGGGGTACCCACATGTGTATTGGGCTAAGATTTAATGGGTTCAAGGAAATAACCCAATAACATAGATATATGAGCAAAGCCCAATAAGAGAACAAGGCTCTAACCAAAAAGGTTACCAAATGTAACCTCATAAGGATTTATCCAAGTCCAATAAAGAATGGGGATAAAAATGGCCTAGATGGATTTTATGAATATAGGACATACAACCAAAAGTAAATATGAGTGTTGGTAGGTCACCAACACCTTACGAAAAGATCCTGATCCTATATTTTGGATATATCAGGAAGTGAATTGCGGTTGCCGACGATTGAAAGGACGCAATTCTAAAGGAACACGGCACTAGAGGTAAGTACAAACCTCACCTGCAGTATGAAAACTAGTAAATTATGTTCAAGTATGTGGTTTTCAAGTATGCTGCAATATGTTGTGTGCTATATCTATGAAATGCCATGTTTTATGGAAGTGTTATTTTTGCGAAATGCCATGTTTATAAAATGCGCTATTTTCGTAAAATGATATGTTTATAAAAAGGGTGCTATTTTTGCGAAATGCCATGTTTACAAAATGCGCTATTTTCGTAAAATGCTATGTTGATGAAAAGTGCTATTTTTGTAAAAGATTAAAATAGTGCTATTTTTGCAAAATGCCATGTTTATGAAAATGTCATAATTGCAAATGCCATGAATGAAAAGAATGCCATGAATGAAAAGAATGCCATGCCATGTTATTAATGAAATGAAAAGTGTGTTATCATGTAGTGACATCATATGGTATGTTCACTAAAGATAAATAACATGGTAAGAAGTCACAAGTAAGGTGTCGTACCAACCTCCTCAAGGTGGAGGATTTTTATATACAAGTTACGGGTTCACCTTCTCGATTCTGTAAGAGGGTGTAATCACTTATGTTCCTAGAGCAGTTAGGGACTTGCAATCCCATCTAACTGTGTCTAGAGGCGCGCTATAATTTAAGGGTACGTACACTAAGGGGCCCATAAGAAAGATAAGAAAGTTAATGAAATGCATAAATGGAACATAACTGGTTCATGCATATGCATATGATGATGTATGTTTCTTCATGATGTTTAAATGTTTTGTGAGATATGTTTGTGCTTACTGGGCGAAAGCTCATTCAGTTATATTTCATACTGTAGGTAAGAAACCCGCAGCTTAATGCTGGGCATTGTTGGAGCGGTGTGACGGCAGACGAAGGCGGTATGGATACCACTACGCATGTTTTCCGCAAATCTTTTGATAAGTAAAGAAGTTTTGTACATATAAGTATGTATGGTAAAGACAAATTATGCTTTATGGTATTTTGGAACTACATACATTAAGTAATCATTTACTTGAGTAGTAATGAAGTATTACTAAAGACAAATGTTTTATAAGTAAGTTTCAAAAAAAAAAAAAAAAAAAAAAAGAGATAAGAGTTTTAAGATATATAAGAAGTTCAAAAAAAAAAAAAAATCCCCAAATTTTCAAGTAATCTAAGTAAGGTAAGGAGTGACGGCCTTACGTAGTAAGGGGGCGTCACAGGAATTATGTAATGTGTAATTATAGCTACTTAGTAGTATGCACAATCAGTATTATGGTTTGTATTTTATGTTTCGTATTGTATATACGCCATATAAAAAAAATTTCCGCTGTGTTTCATGTATGCAAGTAAGTAAGTTTGTATAAGTTATCGATGTATGTATGTATGTATGCACGATAACGGCCTGTACTAGGCGGGTCGTTACAGTTTGAGTGCTCATTTTATTAACTAGGAGACTCAATAATAAGTTTGCTTAGTCAAGCACGAGGCCTTTTGATGAAAAAGGTAGAATAAGGATTTATAATTTTATTCCGGTCAAAGTTTGATTGGGATAATTTAAGGTATGATTAAGACAGGACTACAGTATAATAAACAATACAGAAATTATACTATGATAACCGTGATTACAGATGAAGAAGCGAGAATAAGGTACGGGACCAATTTAGAAAAATCAAGCACAATATTTAGGGCAATAAGAACTAAGTGGCTTTAAGTCCTAAGAAAAACCTATACGCAGTCCAGTTAAGTACAGATAAATTCTGAACTGTAGTCCAGTACAACTGCACTGTTGTTAGTTGAAAACAGTATTAGCCCTATTTGAGTTATTAAAAAAATGGACTGTATATTAAGGGAAGTGCCAAACATGGTCTTAGTTAGTGACACCTCATCAAAGATAAATGAGCAATTTTTGGAATTAAAAATTTAGTAGATAATTATGTATTAAATGGGAGCAAAATGGCACCCTCATGGCCAGCCACCTCAAGGGAGTTGTTAGCAAATATTTTATTTTTAGGGTTAGATGTGCAATTTTTGGAATAAAAATAATTCTAGAAATTTAATTATTGTTCACCTATAAATAGGTGATGATGGGGGAGTGATGAACCATTTAGTTGCAGCCCAAAACTTTAGTTCATTCCCAACTCTCTCTCTCCCACACTTAGGAGCCGAACCCAAAAAAAAAAAAAAAAAGAAAGAAAGAAAGAAAGAGTGGCCGGATTTGTGAATATGTGAAGAAAGAAAGGAAATTTTCTCAACCTAAGGATAGATCCACTCTTCAAGACCTAGAGGTAATCCTCTTAATCCCCTAGGTATTCAATTAGGTTTTGATTAAGAATTTAATTGTATTTCAAGCATGGGTTTGTAAGAGCATAAGCTCACCCTTTCTATTTTCATGCAATAGTTTTATATGCATAGTATGTGCTTGATTTAGGCTTAGGTGGTCTTGATTGATAAATTTATGCATGCATGTGATTTTATGCTTTAGAATGGATGTGGCATTTTTGTATACCTATCTTGTGTATGTGATATGTCCCCACATGCTTTAGAAGAAGCATTGTGTGAAAGATGATGATGATGTGGATGTATGATGAATGAAAGGTTAAAAACAAACCTAAAACCCTAATTTGGTAAGACAAGTAAGATTACCTAATTGGGTTTTGTATGCAAGATGAACTTGTGCATGGATGATGATTATGTACATAACACGCTGCATGTTTGTTATAGGCTCAC
>CM046383.1:24787351-24823872 GCA_025413485.1 Ficus microcarpa | reverse complement strand
TGTTTATGAGATGTTTTCATGAAAAATTATGAATCACATGTGAAATTCGTAATTTTTTTAGCCAAGGTTAGAATTTTCTTTTAAACCGGCTATGAGACTCGGAATAAAATACCAAGATTGGTAAACGGCATTTTGAGTCAAAAAGGACGAAAAAGAATGAAAAAGGATGAAATTTTAAGAGAGTCAAAAGTTTGACCAAAAAGTCAACTTTGATCGAAAAAGTCAAAAGGTTGACCAAAAAGTCAAAGTTTGACCAAGGACGGGTCAAAAATGTTGACCTCGAAAAATGATGAAATGCAGTGTAAGAAGAGACTGCAAAGACTTTCTATGGTCAAGAAAGTAAAAATAAGCCGTAAAAACCACCCTAGAAATCAAGCACACCGAATTAAGAATTAAAGGGCAAAAAGGTCTCCGAAAAATTGGAGAAAGAAAGTTTTCGGTCCAATTTTTACAAGGAAGAATTTTGGATCAAAATTATGGAGCACAATATTTTTTAATATCTGTGTGACACAAAGGAAAGGAAAAGGAATTAATTTTGAAGAAGAAAAATGGCCAAACAAGGCATTGTGGGAGCTAGTGGAAAATGACATCAACACCTTGACATCACCTTCCACCAACTCAATGTTGCACATGTGGACTCCCCCTCCTCCAACAGCCGGCAACCAAGGAAAGAAGAAAGAAAAGAAAAGGACAAAGCCTTAAATTAAGGAATGGTGTCTCCTTTGGAAGCTAACTAGATGGGAACTAAATGGGTAAAGTGTGGTGTCCTCTCCATCACTCATTAAGTGTCAATTGTCCTCCATAAAGTCAGCCAAAGACAGCCCATACCTCCCCCTTGAAAGTTCGGCAATCACATGAAGGAAAAGAAAGAAAAGAAAACAAGGAAAAAGAAAAGCATGAGAGAAAAGAAAATCAAGGACAAAAAGCACAAGAGAAAGCCACAAAATAAGGGAAAAGTGTGAGCTATGCAAGACAAAGGAAAGGCTTAGAAAGCTCCACATCACCCTTGTCCAACCACTCCACTTTCTCCACTTCAAAAGTTTCGGCCAACCTCCCCCATTTCTCCCTCTATTCGGCCAGCTCATGGACAGCTAGAAGAGAAAAGAAAGACAAGGCCTAAAGCCCTTTTTTTGAGGAGAAAAGTTGGTCAACAAAGCAAGCTAACCCCTCCCTCTTTTCCTCCACAAAATCTGCTGCATGTCCCCCTTCACTTTCGGCAGCAAGCAGCCATTCCCCCTTGGAGTTTCGGCCAGCTAAGAGATGGAGAAAGAGACTTGACATAAAGCCAATTTTTGAGGAGGAAAGCAAGACATCAACCCTCCCTTTTTCCCATCACTTTCGGCAACCCTCCAAGCAGCAAAGTGCTGCCAGTTTTTAGAAGAAAACCGTGGGAGAGAGAGGGAAGAAGAGGAGAAGAAATCTGGAAAAATCAAGAGGGTTTGTGCTAGGTGAAGTTCGGCTGCTCTAGGGAAGAAAGGAAAGAAATTTGTGAGCCATGGAGACCCATTTTAGGGCACAAATCCGTGAGCTTGGGGAGTGAAAGGAAGAGAGAAAATCTGGAAAATTTTATGGTGTAAACCAAGCTTGAAGTTCGGTTCTAGCAAGAGGAACCAAGAGGAAGGATTTTGGTGTTTCTTGGAGCAAAAATCCGTGAGCATGGAGGAAGGAAAAAGGTAAGAGAAAAACTTGGATTTCTCATCTTATAAAGTTCAGTTTTGATGAGCAAGAAAGAGCTAACCAAAGTTCCTTGGATTCCTATTTTTCTTGCAAAAATCCGTGAGTCAAGAGGAGGATTTCGGATCCCATGAAGGAGTCAAATCCGTGGGTGAGCAAGCCAAGAAGAAAAAAGGGATTTTCAAACCCTAACTTGGGTTAAGGTAACCCCTTAAACTAATCTTGGATTTAAGCTCAAGATAAGCATTTTTATGATGGTTTAAGATGGGTTTGTAAGGACATAAGTCCATCTCCTTTTTCAACCAAGATTTTTGGTGTATGTGCTTGATAAGGATTAGGGTTTAGTTGGCTTATTTTATGATGTTTCTTGCATGATTTTTATGCTTGAATATGAGTAGGACGCATGCTAGATGTGTTATTTAAGTCCCCTAAATTTTGGTCACAAAATCTGCCAAGCAGTGGATGTATGGCTGCTTGTATAAGGTTGTGTGTGATGCTAGTTTAATGGATGCAAGGAGAGAGCACCATGCAGCCAAGGACGTTTTTGTGGGCTGCATGGGCGTGAAGGATGGGCAAGAATGTATCCATGGGACGTTAGATACGTTGCTTGTTTAAGGTTTAAACTCCCGATGTGATCGGTCGAGTTAGAATCCGCAAACTAAGACGTAAAACCGGATTAACAACCGAAACTGCTATTTCGAAGTCGAAACTGGCCAGTTTCGGGAAAGAGAAAATATCAGGCCCTTAGAGGCCGAACGGGTTAAAAGTTAAAACAGGAAAGTTGTTCGAAACAACTTTTACTAGAGAGAAACGTGGAAAGAATCTTAAAATAAGGCTCCAAAGGCCTTCGTTTTTATGAAAACCCGTGGCTAATCCCTGGAGTCAGTCTTCACTCCGTTTTTCAGGATCACCCACATTCAAACGAAAACTGGTACTGATCTAGCCAGAACTGGGTTTTGTGCAAAACATGAAAGTTTTAGCATTTTTTGATAGCTACAACTTTCGTGAAGACAAGTTTTCCGGAAAATGAACGGATTTTTAATCTGGGTTTTTTTTACGAAGAGTGCTCAAGGAATCCGAGAATTTCCAGCACTATGGTTTACAAAAACGTTTTCTAGAAAATGTAAAGTATCTCTAAAATGTTATTTTGACTACGAAAACCGTTCCAATGGCGATTTTCAGTCCGTAATGATTTTATGAAGTTCCGTTTTAAGAAAATGAATTTTTAAAGTTTTTGGGATTATTCACCCAAAGCTCTCAAGTTAAAGAGAAAAAAAATGAAATTTTCCAAGTTAAAAGGGAAAATAAGATTTTGTCAAGAGAAGTGGAATTTTTAAGAGTTTAGAATTGAAATTCCACATTTTTCCAAGAAATAAAGAAAAGAATGATTTTAGCCAAGTATTTTCAAGAATTATGAAATAAGAGTTTTTACAAGCAAATTAATGAGATTTTTGGAAGATAATTGTATAATACTTTCCAAAAATAATGAAATGGAGTTTTAAGGTAAAAATGGGTAATCAAGCCGATTACGAACGGTAACCGGAATTATATCTGAGTTACTGGGCTAAGCCTATAGCCCAATGTTTAACCCAAAGGGGGTTGACCTTAGTTGACCATATGTTGACTTGGGTTGACCAAGAGTTGACTTTAGGGTTACCCAATATAACCCTAAAGGATACCAAGATTTATAAAATGGGCTAAGACCTAGGGTTATTGAAGAGAAAATAACCCAATGGATTATGAACCAAGAAAAAGTAAAGTATAAGCCCATGAAGAAAAAAGTGACCAATCGGGCTTACAAGAGATATTAGAGGGGACATATAACACACACATCTAGGTGCTCATAGATGTTGGTTAGGATACCAACATCATATGTCGCGATTATGGTAAGATAAGTTAACCTTATCTTACACCTCCTTTGAAACAGGATTATGAACCTGTTGAGATATCGCGAGGAATGATGGGTCAAGAGCATAGGACTTAAGGTAAGTGTAATACCCGGAATTTTCATGGACTTAAGATTTCTCTTTTTATTAGAAATTAGAAGTCCGCATGATGTGTTTTTATGATATTTCATGGAAAATTATGAATCACATGTGAAATTCGTAATTTTATTAGCCAAGGTTAGAATTTTCTTTAAACCGGCTACGAGACTCGAAAAAAAATGCCAAGGTTAGTAAACGGCATTTTAAGTCAAAAAGGACGAAAAAGAAAGAAAAAGAATGAAAAAGGACAAAATTTTAAGAAAGTCAAAAGTTTGACCAAAAAGTCAACTTTAACCAAAAAGTCAAAGGGTTGACCAAAAAGTCAAAGTTTGACCAAGGATGGGTCAAAAATGTTGACCTCGAAAAATGATGAAATACAGTGTAAGAAGAGACTGCAAAAGGCTTTCTATGGTCAAGAAAGCAAGAATAAGCCGTAAAAACCACCCTAAAAGTCAAGCACACCGAATCAAGAATTAAAGGGCAAAAAGGTCTCCGAAAAATTGGAGAAAGAAAATTTTCGGTTCAATTTTTACAAGGAAGAATTTTGGACCAAAAATATGGAACACAATATTTAAAATATTTGTGTGACACAAGAAGAAAGGAAAAATGAATCAAATTTGGAA
The DNA here is from genome assembly GCA_025413485.1 of Ficus microcarpa. Taxonomy (NCBI): domain Eukaryota; kingdom Viridiplantae; phylum Streptophyta; class Magnoliopsida; order Rosales; family Moraceae; genus Ficus; species Ficus microcarpa. Next base: position 24,819,590 of record CM046383.1, on the reverse strand, counting down.
AATGAGACAAGAACAAGCAAGATTTTAAATGGGCTAGTGGAAAATGACATCAACACCTTGACATCACCTTCTACCAACTCAATGTTTCACATGTGGACTCCCCCTTTTTGCTTCATCAAGTTCGGCAATCACATGGAGGAATAGAAAGAAAAGAAAACAAGGAAAAGAAAGCACAAAAGTAAAGCCTTGAATCAAGGAAAAAGTGTGAGCTAGCATGGGAAAGGAAAGGCCTAGGAGCCTCCACATCACCCTTGTCCAACCACTCCCTTTTTCCTCCCAAAAGAATTCGGCAGCCATCCCTCAAATCCCTCAAGGATCCGGCTGGTCTAAGAAAAAAGAAAGGAAAGAAAAATCAAAAAGAAAAGACATGGCATAAAGCCATTTTTTGAGGAAAAAGTGTGCACCCTTTTGCATGCCACTTGTCCCCTTATTTCTCCAAGGATTTCGGCTGCCAACAGCCCTCCCCATGGCCAGCCATCAGCCCTTTTACTTCCCCAAAAATCCGGATAAAAAGGCAGTCCAATCTCCCCCATTTCTCCTTCAAGATTCGGCTGCACACAAAGGAAAAAGAAGGCATGTGATAAAGCCCTTTTTTTAGGGAAAAAGGTGAGTCAACAAAGCCAACAAATGCAAGCTAACTACTCCTTTCTTTTCTCCACAAAATCAGCTGCTTGTCCCCCTCCTTTCCCCTTCAATTTTCGGCAACAAGCAAGCCATCTCCCTCCCTCAATATTCGGCTGCAGCAAGATGGATGGAAGGACATGACATAAAGCCATCTTTTGAGGAGAAAAGCAAGACAATCAACCCTCCCTTTCCTCATGACTTTCGGCAACTCTCCCCCTCTCATTTCCTCTATGCTAACATCAAAAACTCTACCAGTTTTCAAGAGGAAAACCGTGGGACAGAGAGAGAGGAAGAGAAGAAGAAATCTGGAAAAAAATGCTAGAGCATGAGGCTTGGTGTTCTTCGGCTGTTCTAGGGGAGAAAGGAAAGAAATTTGTGAGCCATGGAGACCCATTTTAGGGCACAAAACCGTGGGTTAGAGGAGTGATAGAAAGAGAGAAAATCTGGAAAAGTTTTTGAGGGAGAGCCATGTGTGAAGTTCGGTTTTGGTGTGATGAGCCAAGAAAAGATTTTTGGTGCTTCATGGAGCAAAAATCCGTGAGCATGGAGGAAGGAAAAAGGTAAGAGAAAAACTTGGATTTCTCATCTTATAAAGTTCGGTTTTGATGAGCTAGAAAGAAGCTAACAAAAAGTGTTTGGATCCCATTTTGCATGATGAATCCGTGAGCCCCCAAAACCAAGGAGGAACCAAAAGAAGTTTTGAGGATTTTTAAACCCTAACTTGGGTTAAGGTAAAACTCTTGAACCAAGCTTAAATTAAGTCCCATTTAAGCATGTTTATGGTGGTTTAAAATGGATTTGTAAGGACATAAGTCCATCTCCTTTTTCAGTCAAGATTTTCGGTGTATGTGCTTGATAGGGATTAGGGTTTGGTTGGCTTATTTTATGATGTTTCTTGCATGATTTTTTATGCTTGAAAAATGACTAGGATGCATGCTAGATGTGTTATTTAAGTCTCCTAAATTTTGGTCACAAATCAGCCCTAAGGCAGTGGCTGATTTGCTTGAAGAAAAATGTTGTATGTGATGATGGATCCAAGAGCTAGAACCATGCAACCCATAGACTAGGATTTTCGGTTTTAAGGGCTGCATGGGTATGATGTATGGACAAGAGTGTATGCATGGGACGTTAGACACGTTGCTTGATGTATGTTTAAGCTCCCGATGTGATCGGTCGAGTTAGAATCCGCGAACTAAGACGTAAAACCGGATTAACAACCGAAACTGCCATTTCGGAGTCGAAACTGGCCAATTTCGGGAAAGTAAAATTATCAGGCTCTTAGAGGCCGAACGGGTTAAAAGTTAAAACACGAAAGTTGTTCGGAACAACTTTTACTAGAGAGCAGCGTGGACAGAATCTCAATATAAGGCTCCAAAGGCCTTCATTTTTATGAAAACCCGAGGCTAACTCCTGGAGCCAGTTTCACTCCGTTTTTCAGGATCACCCACATTCAAACGAAAATTGGTACTGATCTAGCCAGAACTGGGTTTTGTGCAAAACATGAAAGTTTTAGAATTTTTCGATAGCTACAACTTTTGTGAAGACAAGTTTTTCAGATAACGAACGAATTTTTAATTTGGGTTAGTTTTATGAAGGGTGCTCAGGAATCCGAGAATTTCCAGCACTTGGTTTACAAAAACGTTTTCTAGAAAAATGTAAAGTGTCTCTAAAATGTTATTTTGACTACGAAAATCGTTCCAATGGCGATTTTCAGTCCGTAATGATTTTATGAAGCTCCGTTTTAAGGAAAATGAATTTTTAGAGTTTTTGGGATTATTCACCCAAAGCTTTCAAGTTAAAGAGAAAAATGAAATTTTCCAAGTAAAAAGGGAAAATAAGATTTTTGTCAAGAGAAGTGGAATTTTTAAGAGTTTAGAATTGAAATTCCACATTTTTCCAAGAAGTAAAGAAAGTGATGATTTTAGACAAGTATTTTCAAGAGTAATGAAGTAAGAGCTTTTTACAAGCAAATTAATGAAGTTTTTGGAAGATGATTATATAATGTTTTCAAAAAATAAAGAAATGAAGTTTTAAGGTAAAAATGGGTAATCAAGCCGATTACGAACGGTAACCGGAATTATATCCGAGTTACTGGGCTAAGCCCATAGCCCAACATCTAACCCAAAAGGGGGTTGACCTTAGTTGACCACATGTTGACTTGGGTTGACCAAGAGTTGACTTTAGGGTTACCCAATGTAACCCTAAAGGATACCAAGATTTATAAAATGGGCTAAGACCTAGGGTTATTCAAGAGAAAATAACCCAATGGATTATGAACCAAGAAAAATTAAAGTATAAGCCCATGAAGAAGAAAGTGACCAATCGGGCTTACAAGAGATATTAGAGGGGACATATAACACACACATCTAGGATTGCTCATAGATGTTGGTTAGGATACCAACATCATATGTCACGATTTATGGTAAGATAAGTTAACCTTATCTTACACCTCATTTGATTGAAACAGGAATATGAACCTGTTGAGATATCGCGAGGAATGTACGTCAAGAGCATAGGACTTAAGGTAAGTACAAACCTCACCTGTGGTATGGAGAAAAATAATATGTATGTTCAAATATGCTATGTTTCAAGATATATTGAAATGCTTTAAAGATGTCATGTTTTGAAGATGTTTTCAAGATGCCATGTGTTAAAGATGCCATGTTTAAAGATGCCATGCTATGTTTTATGAACGAAATGTTAAGTATGTATGATATAGTGACATCATAAAGTATGCTCACTAATGATAAGAAACTTGGTAAAAATACACAAGTAAGGTGTCGTACCAACCTACACCAAGGTGGAGGATTTTTATGATGAAGTTATGGATTCGCCCTCTCGTCAAGACGGGAGGGTGTAATCACTTCTGTTTTCCTGGAGCAATTAGGGACTTGCAACCCCATCTAACTGTATCTGGCGGCGCGCTATATGTTAAAGGTACGTACACTATGGGCCCCATAAGAAAGATAAGGAAGTTAAAAGAAATGCATAAATGGAACATAAATGGTTCATGCATATGTTTTATGATGAAGTATGTTTCAAGATGTTTAAATGAAAATGTTTTTGTGAGATCGCGTTTGTACTTGCTGAGCGTCAGCTCATCAGATATTCCATACTGCAGGTTGAGATAAAAAGCTTGTAGCTTTACTTGGTGGGCTTGGAGATGATGCAGCGAGTGAAGGGCGGTGTGGGATACCACTACGCAATAATTTCCGCAATATGTTTAAAGTTATGAAGTTTTCATGTATGTTAAAAGTCAAGTTATGTTATGTATGTATGAAATGTTTCAAGGTATAATGCACAATTTTAGTGCATGGATTTCAAGTCGAGATTTTAAAATGAAATCCAAATTATGAGGTTCAAAAAAAGTTTTAAAACGATGTTCAAAAGAAGTTTCAAAAAAAAAAAAAAAAAAGTAAGACAAAAAAAAAAAAAGAAAAAAAAAAGCATTTTTATTCCGCATTTTAAAGTAAAGTAAGTATGAAGTATGAATGTGACGGTTCCGGCACCTCGCATCCGCGCGGTTGGTCCTGCGTTGGGTGTCAGGTGGCTGGTTCGGGGCGTCACAAAGAGTTTGGTATCAGAGCGGTATCCTGCCAGCCTACTTCACTTCGCTTCACATCGTCTCTGCAACAGCCCAAGTAAGTTGAAAATTTTTTTAAGTGATAACCATAGTGTTTTTCATTTTAAGGGAAATCACATACGATATACATATGTATTTCCTTGACCCTAGAAACTACCATAATGGGTATGTAAGAGGGTAAGCTTATGATGATGATGATGATGATGATGATGTAAAGGATTATAAGTTAGAAATAGAAATTGGTTCGCCGTGTATACGAACGAACCAAAGTTTGCAAGAGTCTAATCTTGCAATTATAAAAGCTAAGTTATGATTGAAAAAAAAAAAGTGGATAATGCCTTAATTTGGGAATAGCAATTAGGCATATGCCAATATGAGTTAGATGCTACCAATGAGAATTGGTATGTCATAAGAATGATGATGATATCAATAAGGTTGAGATTGACAACAACCTTTTAAGTAATGAAGATTATGCTATGATGGGAAGTTTTAGATATTCCCTAGAGCTAAGATTATGCCTGTATGCTTTAAAGGAAATGCTAAAGGCAAAAGAGAAGTTTCTGCTGGCTAATAAATGTAAAGAGCTAGTTGAATCAAGTATGTCTTCGATTGCATCACTCGGACAGAAAAATATTTTCAAGAATATTATTTATTATTATTTTCCATGAATAATAATATGGAAGATATTTAAAGAAGTTATTTTTACGTATGGTGCTTGATCTTATGCGAAATTAGAACCCAATCATGTTATGTAATGTAAAAGACGAAATCCTTGAGGAGTAAATTTTTCCCAAGAGAGGAGTCTTTGGCCAAATCCGTGAGGAAGAAATTCCAAAAGAGGGGTCACCACAAAAGAAAGGGGTTCTAATAGCATGAGATTAACACTGTACTAAGAGGGTCCTCAGTTTCAAGTAAATTGAAAGAAAAATATTTTCAATATTCGCTGAGCCCTAAAGTAAAGTTAAAGAAAAATATCGTAAATATAAAAATGCGATATATTTTTCAAGTATGGAAAAGCCATATAATATAATATGCTTTTCAAAATTGCAAGTTATATGAAAAATTTGCTAAGAAATTTCATGAAAATGGTTCTTGTGTTGCAATATGAAGAAATGATAAGTATGATGACATATATGAAAGAATGAAAGTATGATGAACATGATGAAACTATGATGATAGGAATGAAAGAATGATGAAAGTAAGCATAAAAGCATGAAAGTACAAGGATATGAGATATGAAATAAGAAGAAATATAAGGAAGATTATGGTTTTGTATAAAAGATATGATCCCATTAAGGTGTTAAAAATGGGAACATGAGCAGACCATTATGGATTTCTAGTGGATTTTGAGAAAAAACCATTTAGAATTATCCGATTTTCGAGGACGAAAATATTTTAAGGAGGGTAGGATGTAATACCCGGAATTTTCATGGACTTAAGATTTCTCTTTTTATTAGAAATTAGAAGTCCGCATGATGTGTTTTTATGATATTTCATGGAAAATTATGAATCACATGTGAAATTCGTAATTTTATTAGCCAAGGTTAGAATTTTCTTTAAACCGGCTACGAGACTCGAAAAAAAATGCCAAGGTTGGTAAACAGCATTTTGAGTCAAAAAGGACGAAAAAGAAAGAAAAAGAATGAAAAAGGACGAAATTTTAAGAAAGTCAAAAGTTTGACCAAAAAGTCAACTTTGACCAAAAAGTCAAAGGGTTGACCAAAAAGTCAAAGTTTGACCAAGGACGGGTCAAAAATGTTGACCTCGAAAAATGATGAAATACAGTGTAAGAAGAGACTGCAAAAAGCTTTCTATGGTCAAGAAAGCAAGAATAAGCCGTAAAAACCACCCTAGAAGTCAAGCACACCGAATCAAGAATTAAAGGGCAAAAAAGTCTCCGAAAAATTGGAGAAAGAAAGTTTTCGGTTCAATTTTTACAAGGAAGAATTTTGGACCAAAAATATGGAACACAATATTTAAAATATTTGTGTGACACAAGAAGAAAGGAAAAATGAATCAAATTTGGAAAATGAGACAAGAACAAGCAAGATTTTAAATGACATCAACACCTTGACATCACCTTCCACCAACTTAATGTTTCACATGTGGACTCCCCCTTTTTGCTTCATCAAGTTCGGCAATCACATGGAGGAATAGAAAGAAAAGAAAACAAGGAAAAGAAAGCACAAAAGTAAAGCCTTGAATCAAGGAAAAAGTGTGAGCTAGCATGGGAAAGGAAAGGCCTAGGAGCCTCCACATCACCCTTGTCCAACCACTCCCTTTTTCCTCCCAAAAGAATTCGGCAGCCATCCTTCAAATCCCTCAAGGATCCGGCTGGTCTAAGAGAAAAGAAAGGAAAGAAAAATCAAAAAGAAAAGACATGGCATAAAGCCATTTTTTGAGGAAAAAGTGTGCACCCTTTTACATGCCACTTGTCCCCTTGTTTCTCCAAGGATTTCGGCTGCCAACAGCCCTCCCCATGGCCAGCCATCAGCCCTTTTACTTCCCCAAAAATCCGGACAAAAAGGCAGTCCAATCTCCCCAATTTCTCCTTCAAGATTCGGCTGCACACAAAGGGAAAAGAAGGCATGTGATAAAGCCCTTTTTTTAGGGAAAAAGGTGAGTCAACAAAGCCAACAAATGCACGCTAACTACTCCTTTCTTTTCTCCACAAAATCAGCTGCTTGTCCCCCTCCTTTCCCCTTCAATTTTCGGCAACAAGCAAGCCATCTCCCTCCCTCAATATTCGGCTGCAGCAAGATGGATGGAAGGACATGACATAAAGTCATCTTTTGAGGAGAAAAGCAAGACAATCAACCCTCCCTTTCCTCATGACTTTCGGCAACTCTCCCCCTCTCATTTCCTCTATGCTAACATCAAAAACTCTGCCAGTTTTCAAGAGGAAAACCGTGGGACAGAGAGAGAGGAAGAGAAGAAGAAATCTGGAAAAAAATGCTAGAGCATGAGGCTTGGTGTTCTTCGGCTGTTCTAGGGGAGAAAGGAAAGAAATTTGTGAGCCATGGAGACCCATTTTAGGGCACAAAACCGTGGGTTAGAGGAGTGAAAGAAAGAGAGAAAATCTGGAAAAGTTTTTGAGGGAGAGCCATGTGTGAAGTTCGGTTTTGGTGTGATGAGCCAAGAAAAGATTTTTGGTGCTTCATGGAGCAAAAATCCGTGAGCATGGAGGAAGGAAAAAGGTAAGAGAAAAACTTGGATTTCTCATCTTATAAAGTTCGGTTTTGATGAGCTAGAAAGAAGCTAACAAAAAGTGTTTGGATCCCATTTTGCATGATGAATCCGTGAGCCCCCAAAACCAAGGAGGAACCAAAAGAAGTTTTGAGGATTTTTAAACCCTAACTTGGGTTAAGGTAAAACTCTTGAACCAAGCTTAAATTAAGTCCCATTTAAGCATGTTTATGGTGGTTTAAAATGGATTTGTAAGGACATAAGTCCATCTCCTTTTTCAGCCAAGATTTTCGGTGTATGTGCTTGATAGGGATTAGGGTTTGGTTGGCTTATTTTATGATGTTTCTTGCATGATTTTTTATGCTTGAAAAATGACTAGGATGCATGCTAGATGTGTTATTTAAATCTCCTAAATTTTGGTCACAAATCAGCCCTAAGGCAGTGGCTGATTTGCTTGAAGAAAAATGTTGTATGTGATGATGGATCCAAGAGCTAGAACCATGCAACCCATAGACTAGGATTTTCGGTTTTAAGGGCTGCATGGGTATGATGTATGGACAAGAGTGTATGCATGGGACGTTAGACACGTTGCTTGATGTATGTTTAAGCTCCCGATGTGATCGGTCGAGTTAGAATCCGCGAACTAAGACGTAAAACCGGATTAACAACCGAAACTGCCATTTCGGAGTCGAAACTGGCCAATTTCGGGAAAGTAAAATTATCAGGCTCTTAGAGGCCGAACGGGTTAAAAGTTAAAACACGAAAGTTGTTCGGAACAACTTTTACTAGAGAGCAACGCGGACAGAATCTCAAAATAAGGCTCCAAAGGCCTTCATTTTTATGAAAACCCGAGGCTAACTCCTGGAGCCAGTTTCACTCCGTTTTTCAGGATCACCCACATTCAAACGAAAATTGGTACTGATCTAGCCAGAACTGGGTTTTGTGCAAAACATGAAAGTTTTAGAATTTTTCGATAGCTACAACTTTTGTGAAGACAAGTTTTTCAGATAACGAACGAATTTTTAATTTGGGTTAGTTTTATGAAGGGTGCTCAGGAATCCGAGAATTTCCAGCACTTGGTTTACAAAAACGTTTTCTAGAAAAATGTAAAGTGTCTCTAAAATGTTATTTTGACTACGAAAATCGTTCCAATGGCGATTTTCAGTCCGTAATGATTTTATGAAGCTCCGTTTTAAGGAAAATGAATTTTTAGAGTTTTTGGGATTATTCACCCAAAGCTCTCAAGTTAAAGAGAAAAATGAAATTTTCCAAGTAAAAAGGGAAAATAAGATTTTTGTCAAGAGAAGTGGAATTTTTAAGAGTTTAGAATTGAAATTCCACATTTTTCCAAGAAGTAAAGAAAGTGATGATTTTAGACAAGTATTTTCAAGAGTAATGAAGTAAGAGCTTTTTACAAGCAAATTAATGAAGTTTTTGGAAGATGATTATATAATGTTTTCCAAAAATAAAGAAATGAAGTTTTAAGGTAAAAATGGGTAATCAAGCCGATTACGAACGGTAACCGGAATTATATCCGAGTTACTGGGCTAAGCCCATAGCCCAACATCTAACCCAAAAGGGGGTTGACCTTGGTTGACCACATGTTGACTTGGGTTGACCAAGAGTTGACTTTAGGGTTACCCAATGTAACCCTAAAGGATACCAAGATTTATAAAATGGGCTAAGACCTAGGGTTATTGAAGAGAAAATAACCCAATGGATTATGAACCAAGAAAAATTAAAGTATAAGCCCATGAAGAAGAAAGTGACCAATCGGGCTTACAAGAGATATTAGAGGGGACATATAACACACACATCTAGGATTGCTTATAGATGTTGGTTAGGATACCAACATCATATGTCACGATTTATGGTAAGATAAGTTAACCTTATCTTACATCTCCTTTGATTGAAACATGAATATGAACCTGTTGAGATATCGCGAGGAATGTACGTCAAGAGCATAGGACTTAAGGTAAGTACAAACCTCACCTGTGATATGGAGAAAAATAATATGTATGTTCAAATATGCTATGTTTCAAGATATATTGAAATGCTTTAAAGATGTCATGTTTTGAAGATGTTTTCAAGATGCCATGTGTTAAAGATGTCATGTTTAAAGATGCCATGCTATGTTTTATGAACGAAATGTTAAGTATGTATGATATAGTGACATCATAAAGTATGCTCACTAATGATAAGAAACTTGGTAAAAATACACAAGTAAGGTGTCGTACCAACCTACACCAAGGTGGAGGATTTTTATGATGAAGTTATGGATTCGCCCTCTCGTCAAGACGGGAGGGTGTAATCACTTCTGTTTTCCTGGAGCAGTTAGGGACTTGCAACCCCATCTAACTGTATCTGGCGGCGCGCTATATGTTAAAGGTACGTACACTATGGGGCCCATAAGAAAGATAAGGAAGTTAAAAGAAATGCATAAATGGAACATAAATGGTTCATGCATATGTTTTATGATGAAGTATGTTTCAAGATGTTTAAATGAAAATGTTTTTGTGAGATCGCGTTTGTACTTGCTGAGCGTCAACTCATCAGATATTCCATACTGCAGGTTGAGATAAAAAGCTTGTAGCTTTACTTGGTGGGCTTGGAGATGATGCAGCGAGTGAAGGGCGGTGTGTGATACCACTACGCAATAATTTCCGCAATATGTTTAAAGTTATGAAGTTTTCATGTATGTTAAAAGTCAAGTTATGTTATGTATGTATGAAATGTTTCAAGGTATAATGCACAATTTTAGTGCATGGATTTCAAGTCGAGATTTTAAACTGAAATCCAAATTATGAGGTTCAAAGAAAGTTTTAAAACGATGTTCAAAAGAAGTTTCAAAAAAAAAAAAAAAGTAAGACAAAAAAAAAAAAAAAGAAAAAAAAAGCATTTTTATTCCGCATTTTAAAGTAAAGTAAGTATGAAGTATGAATGTGACGGTTCCGGCGCCCCGCATCCGCGCGGTCGGTCCCGCGTTGGGTGTCAGGTGGGTGGTTCGGGACGTCACAGTAAGTACAAACCTCACCTGTGGTATGGAGAAAAATAATATGTATGTTCAAATATGCTATGTTTCAAAATATGTTGAAATGCTTTAAAGATGTCATGTTTTGAAGATGTTTTCAAGATGCCATGTGTTAAAGATGCCATGCTATGTTTTATGAACGAATTGTTAAGTATGTATGATATAGTGACATCATAAAGTATGCTCACTAATGATAAGAAACTTAGTAAAAATACACAAGTAAGGTGTCGTACCAACCTACACCAAGGTGGAGGATTTTTATGATGAAGTTATGGATTCGCCCTCTCGTCAAGACGGGAGGGTGTAATCACTTCTGTTTTCCTGGAGCAGTTAGGGACTTGCAACCCCATCTAACTGTATCTGGCGGCGCGCTATATGTTAAAGGTACGTAGACTATGGGGCCCATAAGAAAGACAAGGAAGTGAAAAGAAATGCATAAATGGAACATAAATGGTTCATGCATATGTTTTATGATGAAGAATGTTTCAAGATGTTTAATTGAAAATGTTTTGTGAGATTTAAGTTTGTACTTGCTGAGCGTCAGCTCATCAGATATATTCCATACTGCAGGTTGAGATAAAAAGCTTGTAGCTTTACTTGGTGGGCTTGGAGATGATGCAGCGAGTGAAGGGCGGTGTGTGATACCACTACGCAATAATTTCCGCAATATGTTTAAAGTTATGAAGTTTTCATGTATGTCAAAAGTCAAGTTATGTTATGTATGTATGAAATGTTTCAAGGTATAATGCACAATTTTAGTGCATGGATTTCAAGTCGAGATTTTAAAATGAAATCCAAATTATGAAGTTCAAAGAAAGTTTTAAAACAATGTTCAAAAGAAGTTTCAAAAAAAAAAAAAATTTTATTCCGCATTTTCAAGGTAAAGTAAGTTATGTATGAAGGTGACGGTTCCGGCGCCCCGCATCCGCGCGGTCAGCCCCGCGTGGGTGTCAGGTGGGTGGTTCGGGGCGTCACAGTTACTAGTTGTAACCAAGTAAGACGTTATGCACAAAGCGACATACAATCAGGATTATGTAAGCATGTTGGTTAGGTCACCAACATTTCACGAGTTTAACTAGACTATGTCCTTCATCAAGCAGGAAGAAACCTGCAGCTGTACCCGGAAGAGGAACAGCATTATTTGGGACAATAAATCAAGAGTGTAGGACGGAAGGTAAGTACAACTCCGCATACAGCATGAACAACATGTTTTGTTGCATGATGTGCTTTGTATATTATGATGTTTTATAATACGATTTGGTACGTTATGGTATGTTATGGTATGATACGATATGATACGGTATGGTATGGTACGATACGATATGATGTGGTATGTTACGATATGGTATGGCATGTTATGGTATGATAGGATATGTTATGATGAAATATGTTATGATACGATGTTTTATGCTACGAGTGATATGTTTTATATGGTTGATATTGTGACATCACGAAGTATGCTCACTAATATTGAAACACATGGTAAGAACAAGTTCTAAGACATGAGACGAGACAAGACAAGTAAAGATGTTGTGTCGTACTGACTTGCCACAAGGGCCGGTTTAAACTTTAAACGGTATATTCCATGGTTTGAGTTGGATTGGACTGGTTGCCTCAACTACTCCATGTTAAACAGTTTGTTTCATGGTTGGAGTTGATATGGAATGGCTGTCCTCAACCACTCCATGGTTATGTACCACAGTACGTGCATACATGATATATAAGGAAACAGAGTTAAGTTTAAAATTAACTATGGAACCATAATTGATTCATAAGAAATCATAACCGGTTCATGCATTTTTGCACTTCCATATGCATGCGGATTGAATATTGTACTTACTAGGCATTAGCTCATTACTTACGTTCATGCTGTAGGTAAGCAACCTACCGGCAATACTTGATGCAAGACTATGGAGAGATGGCGCTGCGGACTGTGAAATGTGGGATGGACACCGCCACGGGTTTTATAAAATATGTTTGAAATAAAAAAGGTGTTTATATTATGTTTTAAGTATGTATGGCAAGCGAGTTACTTCGTGTTGTACCGATCCGCATTAGATCGGGTTTGGTCCACGATTTATGATTATGTATGGTAGCTTTCCTAAGAGGTGAAAGCTCAGTACTCGGATGAGTACATATGAAGAAGTTAAGTTTTATGTATAAGAATAAGTTTATGTTTATGTTTAAGTTTAAGTTTAAGGTTTTATGTTTTATGTATGTAACGTTTTTAAGTTACGATTTTTAAAATGAAGTTTCAAAGAAAAGAAGAAAAAAAAATTTACTTTAGAAATTGGGTAAGTTTAAGTTAAGTAAGTAATGTAACGACCCCCATTCGTGTGGTCGGTCCTAAGTGGGTGGTTGGGGCGTTACATTAATAGTGGCGGGACCAAGACTGACCATGCAACTCGTGGATTTGATCAAACCAACATTGTGTTCTTCAACTATGATAGAAAAATGTTGGAAAGAGTAACGAGACTCTTGCTCCTTTTTTTTCCCCCCTCTGAAAGTCACTTTTTTTCTTTTGAAAGTAAAATGATAAACTTCATGTAGAACGCGAGTCCATAATATTTTTAGATACTACATTTATGTTTGGATCTCTGTTTTAAATGTTTTTTAATAATATTTTTTCTTATAAAAATTTTGATGCTCTAGTTTGAAAAAAGAGTTCATATAAAACAAAAATGCAAATGGAAACGAAGACTTGTGACTGTTGAAGAAAATTCAACTTTAGCAAGTTAAATTGGAAATGTGAATATTGCACTCAAAAAAGTAATAATCATAAACAAATAAATTGATAGAGTGTAATACAACTATTTAACATGAACAAAACCCGAGGGAAAATAAAACCATATTAGATGGATTTTTTTAAACATCGAATAACGGTTACAACTAACATAACCACCAGTTTGTTTAGAAACTCCACCTAAGTTTAACCCACAATGTCTCCTCCCATGATTCACCAGTAGAACCATAGCCCTACTCCAAGTATTCAACTTGCATTCCGACAGCATCATGCTACCAAGCTTCAATCGTTTCCTCCGATCCTCAGTGTACTGCAAGCTCGATCTGTCTTAAGGCACCGCCACAATCTTGCTTCAAATTGAAATGTGCACAAGTGGAGCCAGAGACATTTTAAGCTCCTCCATTGCCAAATTTTAGTTTAACTTAGAAATTTGGCATCAAGTTGAAGGTGTTCTAATAGACTTACTAACAATGGAGTCAAAGGCATTGAAACAAAAGGGAGCGAATAGAGGGAGAGAATAAGGAAGAAATAAATTATTCGCATCGATATGATCTACTAAGGGGAGGAATTAAAAAATATAAACTTTTAAGTGGCTTCAACAAATTTTAAAAGTTGAAGATAACTATAATTAAGAATAAAAAAAACAAAACATAGAGGTTTATGATAATTATCGGCAAAAGAAAGATGAAACAGATCATCTAGTTTTATACATAAAACTCAAATCACACGTACAATATTAGATTTTACAGACTTAATATTGCTTAGTATCTACTATCCACTCAAGTAAAAAGCTATTTATTAGAGAAGCAACAACTTATATTTTACAGAAAATAGCAAATATCAAGATCAAATTAAGAGAACCATGAGTTCCAAACACGCTTGGTGAAACTGTTGCACAAAGTTGCTACGTACACTCGCTGCTCCTCCTCGTGTCTACAAATGAAAGAGAGACCATTTATAAAAGTTATTCGATGTAAAAATTTAGCTTATATTTGTAAAATTATATTATGTGGCAGGAAAATTGCAAACTAACACAAATAGAAACCCTTTTCATATAAAACCTCCATTTTTTTTTATTTATTTTTTTAACCAATAACGATATTGGAGTCCATGCTCATTTGTCAGAAAATATGCAAATTAGAGTGACTGGCATAATTTTTATTTTTTCTTTTAAATTAGAGTGACTTGCTAGATTTTTCTTCTTCTTTTTTTTTTTTTTTTCCCCTTTCTTTCAATAATTTATTCGAATGCGCAAATACACTATGAGTGTTTTAGTCAATTAAGGTGGGATATCCTATACAATTTACTTTAAAATAAGTACTATTAATTGAGAAAATATATGAAATTAAACAATATATTTTACATAAAGTAAAGACAAACTATGATCACAAAAACATGAAATGGAAAAGCGATAACTGATTACTGTGGATCTAAAAAAAAATACCGACCAGTTGCCGAGATTAATAAAAACTTACCTCATTGACAAAGAAGGGATGCCTTCAAATTCCTGTCCTCAACAATCTTGCTTTATAGATTGCAATCCTAACCAAAAGAAAGTCCACCAAATTGTTGAAGAACAAGAAGAAGGCATGTCTGCAAGCACGATTGAAGAACAAAACAAGACACACTCCCCAAAAACCGGCAGTGAAGCCTGACCCCATCCCAATAAATAGCCATTTCATGAATTCATCTTCGTTGCTTTCATGATCATGAGTACTTCGTTGTCCACCTTGAGCAGGATTGCCTTGATCATCATTTGTGGAGCACCTATTTGCAAGTGGTGGGCCACACAGTTCTTCATTACCGACATATACAGAGGTGTTAAAGCCTTGGAGTTGAGTACCGGATGGGATTTTTCCAGACAGGTTGTTGTATGACAAATCCAGATGACTCAAGAAATGCAAATCCGTCATGCTAGTAGGGATCTCACCCGAGAAGTGGTTCCGAGACAAGTCAAGTGACTGCAGTTGGTTTAGCTGACCAATGTCGTGGGGGAGTCTTCCAGACAAGTTGTTTCTTGATAAGTTTAATGCCACTAACCCTGAAAGATTCAGTATTCCATTGGGAAAGTAGCCACTCAATCTGTTGCTTGAGAGGTCAATCACTCTTAGGAGTACAAGATTTCTTGTATACTCATCACTTCTTCCTCTCCACGAAACAGTTGCCCTGTCTATGTACGTCCATGATATCTTGATTTCCACCTCAGTTCTGTTCCCCATAACTGAAAGAGGTCGACTAGTAGTTGCCATTATTTCATTGGAATTTTCGTTGTGAGCCATTGCAGTGAAATTATGAAGGCATTGTGGTATTATTCCATGCATATTGTTATGAGATAGGTCCAAGATTTGCAGATTTGTTAGCATACATAGACTTGATGAAATGCTTCCATCGAACATATTTGAGCTTAGAATGAGTATCTTCAGATTAGAGTAGTTCCCAATCCACGCTGGTACCTTTCCAGAGAGTTTGTTGCCACCCAAATTCATAAATTTCAAGAATTGAAGTTCTCTCATTGATGAAGGTAATTCCCCAGAGAAACTATTGTTATGTAAATCTAACGTTTTGAGTTCCCTTAGAGAACCTATCGACCTTGGAATTCTCCCAGAAAATCTGTTATTCGCCAAACTAACTAGATTGGTCACCAAACCCCAGTGTGACGGACAATCATTGGGAATCACACCCGATAATTGGTTGTTTGAGAGGTCTAGATGGATGCCCGATTGAGAATGTGTAATATTACATAAGGGCAAAAGTGAACCAGAAAACTGATTGTTAGACACATCTAAGAAAGCTAAGAATTCTGATTGAATTCTTGGCAACGTCCCCACCAAATTGTTTGAACTCAAATCTAACACAAAAAGTCGGCTTAGGCTTAGTGATGCAGGAAATGTGCCGTGGATTTGGTTTTTTGAGATATTCAAATAAAACATTTTGTTGGAAATCAAGTTCTGAAACCAATTAGGGATTGCATCTGAAATTCCAAGATCAGAGATATCAAGGTGGGAAAGCATGCTTTGGTTTTTAAGCCAATTTGGGAAAAGATAAGGTGGTTGTAGCTTGCAAGATCTGAGCCTTAGAGTTCTCAATTGGAATGGTGGGATCCAATTGGACATCATTTTCAAGGTCGAACATAGGCCTAACGATGTTAATTTAGAGAGATTTGTTAGGTGTGATTCAGAGATCTCACCACCCAAAACATTTAAAGAAACATCCAGTACCTCCAGATTTTCAGACAGGTTTCCAATGCCGGCTTTGGCCAAATTTCCATCCAAATTATTATCAGAAAGAAATATTGCTCTTAGAGAGGGAAAGACAGAAAAATCAGGAATTGGCCCAGAAAAATTATTTGTATGCAATTGTATTCTCTCCATTGAGGGACGTTGATCACAAGTAGACAGGTTTTGACAGAAGGTAAGTTGTCCGCTGAGATTGTTGCTGGAAAGATGTAAAGCCTTCAGATTACATAGATTTCCAAAGGATTCTGGAATCTCACCCTCAAGGTAATTCGTACCAAGATTGAGATATGTAAGGCCACTTATTTTACCAAGAGAATAAGGAATCGAGCCATATAACTCGTTAAAAGAGAGATCAAGAGAGACAAGATTGGTACTCGAGTTGAATAACCATTGGAATATTGAAGAATTGAGTGAATTGCTGTCAAGGATAACGGTGGAAAGAGATGTAGACATATTGATGTGAGAGAGAGTGGAGAGTGAGGGAGAGTAAAGCTTACACTCAGAAAGCACTAAAGTTGACAGCTTATTAAGCCGAGTTACACTTACTAGCCAATCAGTGTTTACGGAAGAAATAGTACTCAGGTCCAAGTATTCTAGATTAGAAAGACCAGTGATCCATTGGAAGTTTCCAACATCATCAAGTTTATAATTAAAGCCAAGATTGAGGTATTGTAAGTGGGAAAGGTTTCCAAGATGATTCGGAATCTCTCCATAAAAGCTGTTTTGACTAAGGTCCAAATATCTCAAATGAGACAATTCCATCAAAGAAGGGCTAATCTTACCTGTTAAGTTGTGGTCGTCAAGCCAACCATCATTGCCATGAAGATCGAGCACAACTACATAGCCCGTGTCGTTGCTGCATCGGACTCCTTCCCATTCGCAGCACTCTTTCTTTGCATCTTCATTCCCCCACGAAGAAAGCCAGCCAGATTCATCCGTGATTCCTTGTTTGAACTTAAGGAGCGCTTGTCTCTCTCTTTCCATGCACCTAATGTTTGGAACAAAGTTAGTCGATCCAAAGTTTGGATTCATAAGGAGAAGAAACGCAAGAAGAAGGATAGTGGACAAGATTTTGGGAGAGGGTATTTCTTTTTTCATCATGATTGCCATGCCAAATTAAAGGTTGCAAACAGAAAAGAGTAATAATATTAATTTCTTTGTTAGTGCAATATATAATAATGAAACCACATTTGCAAATCCATATATAATGTATTCACTAACTTCATGTCTTGGTCAACAGTCGTAAAGTGGCCCCCACGTACTAAGGATAAAAACTCTGTTATCTCATTTACCGGTGATTAAGAGCTTTTCTATCACGTCGTCTCACTACTGATTTTCCAACTTACCAAACTATTACGGAGCTGCGTACCTTAGATTTTTTTTTTTTTTTTTTTAAGCCGCGTTCCTTAAAGTTACATTGAGGCATGTTACGCATCTTTGTTGTTCTTATTATTATTATTATTATTATTATTTTTGGCTTGTGTTATGCCTTATTTTCTATTTAGTTTTTTTCCTTTATTTTTATTTTTTATTTTTAAACACGTTTGAACATTGGCGGTGATTCTTGGCTGACGTACTACTTGGTCCTGTACCAAAAAAGGGGAAAAAAAAAAGTTAATTTGCTTCAAATTTTTTTTTTAATTTTTGCAGTTATGTTAGACTGTTCATGTCATTTCCTTGGGTTTATTATTATTATTATTTTTTTTATTAGGGGGAGTTTGGTGAACCAATTCAAACAACTTAACTCAAATTTTTTTTTGTCTTTTTCCTAAAAAGTTTTTGTCTTTTTCCCAAAAAGTTTTTTGTCTTTTATGAAAATTCAAAAAAATTTACTATTGAAACTTAAAAATCTCAACTCAAACTACTCCACCAAACACCCCCTTAATATCTCTAATGTTGGATTGTTAGTTTGGTTATTGATTGTTTGTTGTTGTTGTTGTTTTTATTTTATTATATTTTATTTTTTCGATCTGAACGTTGGATTTACAGTTTGGTTGTTGGCTACGAAATAATTCATTATTGGTTTCACAAGTAAAAAGAGTTAGTTGGGAAGACTGCTACGTTGATTTTAATAAAAATATTATTTAGAGAGTTTTCGGCCACTATATTCTTATGGTTTTGTTTAATTGATTATTTCTTTAGTTATTATTTTGTGATTCTTTCCATTTTTTTTTTTAACTAATAGCAAAATACCCATCAATTCATCACCTATTCCTCAATTCCATCATCAAATCAAACAAACACGTACTCACACCAAGCAAATCCTTCAAACCCACCACCCAAATCACAAATCCTTCATACACATCTCAAAATATCCAAATCAAAACAAAACCCTTTGAACTCAATGGCGCTACAACTAATCAGTCTCGAATCCTTAATCATCATCCAAGTGCACCATTGAAGAGCACATATGATGAAACATCAAATTGTTGCATTGATCTCCATAAATCTTTCATTCCTAGACAAGTGTTGAACCACTGCAAATCTCCTCTGTTAAGCAAGTCTTCTCTCTTGCAAACGTTGCTTCTCCAGAATCAATGACCTAAAAATTACAATGCAAATGTACAATGACCGAAAATGACATACTGTATTTTCCTCTAACACCAAGATGCGTGAATAGTGTATCCCAACAATAGTATTTTCTCTTAGATATAAAATGAAAGTAATTTAACGGTAAAAACAAAATATTATAACAGTAATATTTTCTAGAAATTATTTAGTATCTTTTTTTTTTCTTCGAAATATTTACTATCATCTTTTAATTCACATAAAATTATACGAATAATTATTTTTTTTTTCAAAATGAAAAAAGGTATAAAATCACAATTTACAATTTTTTTTTAAGAGGAAAGGAATACATAAATTTTAAACAAATAGTTGAATGCAAAGTTGTTATTTGTTATGGCAATAAATAAAATGGGGAGGTATGGAATTATTCTTTTTTTTTTTTTTTAAGGATAATTTAGTGAATTTGGATGATGACATCAGATGTTGCAGAAGCAACCTACTTCTCAATTTCTGTTGTTTCAGTTTTTAAAATATACCAGATAAAACATGATTTACAAAATATCGCTTAAAAGCATCTCCAATGCAATGTATGCTAAATTGTTGTGTCAATGATAAAATTTAATATTTGTGGGTAAAAAACAGTGCTTTTCAAAGAAGTGCCATATTTGATGTTAAAATTGCAACTTTGTGACAAATTTGTCACAAAGTATAGCCAATGCCAAATTTATTGTTTGATTCTTATTGCTTGTTACCTCATGCAATCGTTGCAATATTTTTATTTTTTTATTTGTTTAAATACTAAAAGTTCACTTTTACAACTTTCAAAGCATAATAATGATGGAAAAAAAAGTAGAAATCACATTGTGTATAAAAGTAAAGTAACATAATGCTATTTTCACATTATGTAAATATATAAAAGTAGAAAATAGAAGTAAAGTAACATTATGTGTATAGAAAATAGTAAAGTAGAAATCGCATTATGTATAAAAGTAAATTAACACAATGCTATTTCCACACTATTTTGTAAATAAATATGGCATTCGTCTAGATAAAGATATTGAAGATGGTGTAACATGCCGTAAATTTTTTAATAATTTAAAACCAGTCTGCAAAACCAATGTTAAATGAGTCTGAAGCAAGTCCTGAAAATACACGGTATGAACTTAATGAACTACACGGCAGCGTCGGTTTTATTAAAGAAAGGCGTGTAGAAGATGTGTAAACTCTTTGCAAAAGCCATTAATAGTGGCGGGACCAAGACTGACCATGCAACTCATTTTGTGGATAAAGTTGTAAGGTGTTACGTATTCCACACTTCGAGTTGATCAAACCAACCGTGGTTCTTCAACTATTATAGAAAAATGTTGGAAAGTGTAATGCGACTTTTACTTTTTGTTTTCTTTCGTTCTTTCTTTCTTTCTTTCTTTCTTTTTTCCTTTGAAAATCACTTTTGTTTTGAAAACAAAATGATAAACTTCATGTGGAACGCGAGTTTTGAATATATTTAGACACTACGTTTATGTTTGGATCTCTGTTTTAAATATATTATTTAAATGTTTTTTAATTATATTTTTTCTTATAAAAATTTTGATGCCCTAGTTTGAAAAAAGAGTTCATTTAAAACAAAATTGCAAATGGAAACGAAGACTTGTGACTGTCTAAGAAAATTCAACTTTAGCATTTTAAATTGGAAATGTGAATATTGCACTAAAAAAAGTAATAATCATAAACAAATAAATTGATGCAGTGTAATACAACTATTTAACATGAACAAAACCCGAGGGAAAAAAAAAACCATATTAGATGGATTTTTTTAAACAATGAATAACGGTTGCAACTAACATAACCACCAGTTTGTTTAGAAACTCCACCTAAGTTTAACTCACAATTTCTCCTCCCATGATTCACCAGTAGCATCATAGCCCTACTCCAAGTATTCAACTTGCATTCCGACAACATCATGCTACCAAGCTTCAATCCTCAATGTCTGTAATGACCCGACTATGTAAACTGTTACCATGCTTACGTAAATTAAATCTTGGTTTTAAATACTAAAACTTACTTAAAATTTTAGAATATTTTTTTTAAACATCATATAAATAGACTAGTTCATATAAGTAAACTTTCCGTGCATATATATTACTTGTTTTCCAAAATATAAAGACATACATACTTCTTATATTTAACTCAAGTCTTCTAACATCATATATATAGTATAACACAATTTATTTAAATATGTATATATTTTTGGTTCAAAAGAGTTTGCGGAAAAATTTGTGTAGTGGTATCCCACACCGTCCTTTACTTACTGCATCGTCCTTATGGCCCACCAATTAAGCTGCAGGCTTTTTACCTACAATGTGAAATATATTAATGAGCTTATGCTCAGCAAGTACAAACTTAATTTCATAAAACAGAACAAGTATCATGTAACTTATGCATGAACCATTTATGGTCGATTATGAATCTCTTATGTTCCATTATAGACTTATTATCTTGCTTAACATATGGGCCCTTTGTGTACGTACAAAATGCGTGTAATCCATAGAAAGTTAGGGTTGTAAGATCCATAACAATTCTGAGAATCATATATGTAATCCTTCACGATCTACGGAAGGTCTTAGAATTTTAAAACATACATAATCCTCCACGATCTGTGGGAGGTTGGTACGATACTTTACTTGTCTTGATTTAGTCTTAGCCTTGTTATTTAATTCTTGATGAGGATGCTTAAATTCATGCTTCCACATGAAGTTTTTAACAAAGACTAATTTCAAGACTAACATTCTTAACTTGTGAACTCATTAGTCATGATACGTATGATACATAAATATGGCATGACATAATGATCAGTGGCATAAAACAACTTGAGGCATGTTTATAAAACATGACACTTTGTTAAAACATGGCATTATCGTAAATAATGACATAACAGTAAAAACAGGATATATATATATACACATGATATATCATGGCATACATGTAAACATGTCATGCTTAAAAATAAATTACTATTTTTCATACTGTAAGTGAGGTTTGTACTTACAAGTTATCCTAAGCTTTTGTCCTATCGTATGAAAAGGCAAAGCAATAGGTTATATTCTTGTTTTCAAATAGAATGTAAGAATCGTTCTGTCACATAACTCAACCAACCATAGCATAAAATGTTGGTATCCAATCTGATTATCATTGGTAATCAGGGATACAAACCTTACCATAACAAGTCGGTATCCTATCTGACTAACATGGGTAACTATAAACACAAAGCCCAACATAATAAATCGATATACTATCTGATTACTATTCATCATAGAATTGTTACTATATATTTAAGTAATTTGGGCCTCTTCATAATTTCAAGTATTATCTTGATTGAACACTTGGAATTGCCTTTAAAAACTACTTGTGAAATTTCAAATGGATTCAAAACTTTTAAAAACTGTTTTCTTTTTAAAACCGTAATTTCTTTTAACCAAGATCGTAAAATTGTAAAATTTTGAAAACTACTTTTGAAATCAGCCTCTTAGTTTGATTAAAAGTGCATGTATAGGAATTTCATGTATCATTCACAGTTTTGAAAATCCTGTACAGGAATTTCCTGTACCCTACATAGTTTTGGAAAATCCAGTTTAATCTTTAAATTAGTTTAGAATTTGAAAAAGTTTTCTTCATGAAAATTGTAGATCTCATCGAAATCTATAACTTTTGTTTTTTGTCCAAAATATAAATCTACCTTTAACTTGCTTGTTTCTCTTTTTGAAAAATTCTGGCTGTGTACACTGTCTGTACTGACCAGTTTCGGATATTGATAAAAACATAGGCTTTTGGAGCCTTATTTTCAAAAACTTTCTATGTTGCCCCCTAGTATTTTCAATTTGCTACAACTTTACTATTATAACTTTCTTTTTTTTTTTCAAATTCGGCCTTTAAGAGGCTCAAAATTAAGTTTCCAAAAAACTATTCAGTTAAATCTGAAAATTGGCAGTTTTGTATTTAGTTGGTTTTTGCTTAAAAATTCGCATACACTACCTCAAACGGTCGAAGCCGTGAACCTACGTCAACATGCAATGCGTTGTATTCATTCTTAACATTCAATCATTCACTTGTTCATCTTAATGAAAAACACAATATTTGATGAACTTTTCAAGCTTACCAAAATTGTGTTTTTAAGTTAATTCCTTAACCATTATACACTTAACATTCACAATCATCATTCATAAGATCTCTCTAGTTAAGCATGTGAAAGCATTTCCACAAACATATGGTGAGCAATGAGCACACATAACCTTAAACTCAACATAGAGCATAAAAAAATCAAACACATGCTTAGATCTAGCACCAAGTTAACCTAATCATAGATCTAGGCATAACCAATCAATTCCAAACCGTAACATAGGGCAAAATAAAAATTATGAGCTTATGCTCTTACAACCCAAACTTTGAAATACACATAAATCCTTAACCAAAGGCTTAATGAAATTCTTAGAGGATCAAGAGGAATACCTCTAAAGCGAATGGTTGCTCTAGACCTTGGGATGAGAAAGTTTTTTTCCTTTACTCTTCACCAACAACCGGCTACTCTCTATCTCTCTTTCTAAGGCTAGGAAGGGAAAGTTGGAAGAGAACTAGAAATTGGAAGGTTCAACTAAATGGTTCTAGTTCTACATACAATCCCTATTTATAGGTGGAAATTTCCAAATTTTCCACAATTATTTTTTTTTCCTCAACTTTCTTAGAATTGCTTATTTGGCCCTAGAGACAAAATATTTGCCTTTTAATCCCATGAGGTGGCTGGCCATTGAGAGTTTAATCCACCAAAAAATCTTTTCATACTCATCCACTTAATTATTTCCAATATTTCAAAAATTCCAAAAATTCACATAATTATCTTCACTTACTTGGCTTCCAAGTAATGCCATGTTTGGCATTCCCTCTTAATACACAATCCATTTTCTTAATAATTCAGATAGTACCAATACTATTTTAACTATAAACAATACAGTCATACCGAACTGCAGTCTAGAATTCATCTGTATTTAACTAGACCGCGTATAGGTATTTCTTAGGACTTGAAGCTACTATGCCCTCATTACTCCAAATATTATTTATGATTATTCTATAGTGATCCTATACCTTATTCTTAACTCTGCATCCGTAATGACAGTCGGCTGCAATATAATTTCAACGCTGCTTATTATTCTGCAGTACTGTCTTACACAGGTCATGAGTTATCCTGGTCATACATGGGCCAGAACAAAAACATAAATCATCATCAAGTCTTATAATACTATAAGAACTCAAACTTATTCTGATAATAAAATTATGAAATTTACATTGATATTCATAATTTTTATGAAACATCACATAAACACATAGTACGAACTTAAATTCCTTTATATATAAGGGAATCACAACCGTAAAAAAAAAAAAAAAAAAAAAAAAATCAGTTATTACAATGTACTCCAAGCTCGATCTGTCTTAAGGCACCCGTCCACAAACTTGCTTCAAATTGAAATGTGCACAGGTGGAGCCAGAGACATTTTAAGCTCCTCCATTGCCAACTTTTAGTTTTACTTAGAAATTTGGCATCAAGTTGAAGATGTTCTAGTAGAGTTACTAACAATGGAGCCAAAGGCATCGAAACAAAAGGGAGTGAATAGAGGGAGAGAATAAGGAAGAAATAAATTATTTGTCTTCGATATGATCTACTAAGGGAGGAATTTAAAAATATAAAATTTTTAGTGGCTTTTACAAATTTTAAAAGTTGAAGATAACTATAATTAAGAATAAAAGAAGCAAAACATAGAGATTTCTGATAATTATCGGCCAAAGAAAGATGAAACAGATCATCTAGTTTTATACATTAAACTTCAAATCACACGTACAATATTATATTTTACAGACTTAATATTGCTTAGTATCTACTATCCACTCAAGTAAAAAGCTATTTATTACAGAAGCAACAACTTATATTTTACAGAAAATAGCAAATATCAAGATCAAATTAAGAGAACCATGAGTTCCAAACACGCTTGGTGAAACTGTTTGCACAAAGTTGCTACGTACACTCACTGCTCGTCCTCGTATCTACAAATGAAAGAGAGACCATATAAAAGTTATTCGATAAAAAAAATTTATCTTATATTTGTAAAATTATATTATGTGGGAGGAAAATTACAGTCAAACACAAAATGAAACCCTTTTCATATAAAACCTCCACGTTTTATTTTTATTTTATTTTTATTTATTTTTTTAACTGATAACGATATTGGATCGTGCTCATTTGTCAACAAATATGCAAATTAGAGTGATAGGCATAATTTTTATTTTTTCTTTTAAATTAGAGTGACTTGCTAGATTTTTCTTCTTTTTTTTTTTCCCGTTCTTTTAATAATTTATTCAAATGCGCAATTACACTATGAGTGTTTTAGTCAATTAAGGTGGGATATCCTATACAATTTACTTTAAAAAAAGTACTATTAATTGAGAAAATATACGAAATTGAACAATATAATATACATAAAGTCAAGATAAACTATGATTACAAAAATATGAAATGGAAAAGCGATAACTGATTACTATGGATTAAAAAAAAAAAAACAGATTAGTTGCCGAGACCAATAAAAACTTACCTCATTGACAAAGAAGGGATGCCTTCAAATTTGTGATGCCCTCATCCTACGTAGGATCGTCACCTTACTTACTTAACTATATCTTTCTTGAAAATTCGAGAATAAATTTTTTTTTTGTCAACATCCATATATATAAATAGATTTGCCCGTAGCAATTTATCATACATACATACTGAAATAAAAAGATTGTTTAAAGTCTTTAATACCAAATATACTATGTAACATAATTTGTTTTTTTTTTTTAAATATATACATATATACAAAAACTTATTAACTCAGAAGAAGATGCGGAAAATTATGCGTAGTGGTATCCCATACCACTCTTCATCCGCTGCAACGTCCACATATAGCCCACTATTTAAATTGCAGGCTTCTTACTTACAGTATGAAATATAACTAATAAGTTTTCACCCAGTAACCACAAACGTAATCTCACAAACACATTAAAACATGCCAATATCATAAAACATGTGCATGAACCATTTATGTTCATTTTGCATCCATTATTAACTTGAACTTATTATCTTTCATATGGACCCCCTTGTATACGTACCAGATGCGCGCTCTCCAGATAAAGTTAGGGGTTTGCAAGGTCCCTAACAATTCTGGGAATCATTGAACTTGAACCTGAATAGTCCTCCACCTGATGGGAGGTTGGTACGACACTTTACTTGTGTGTTCTTACCATGTGGTTTATCATTCGTGAACATACCTCATGATGTCATTATATCATATCATAACTTACACTTCATTCATAATATGGCATGTCTTAAAACATGGCATTTTTACAAACATAGCACTTTTGTAAAAATAACATTTTTACAAATATAGCACTTTTGTAAACATGACATTTTTACAAATATAGCACTTTTGTAAACATGATATTTTTGCAGATGTAGCACTTTTGTAAACATAACATTTTTGCAAACATGGCATTACGTAGAACATAGCACAAAACATGTTATAGCATATGTGAAAATAGATTACTATCTTCCATACTGCAGGTGATGTTTGTACTTGTAATACCCGAAATTTTCATGGGCTTAAGATTTCTCTATTTATTAGAAATTAGAAGTCCGCATGATATGTTTTTATGATATTTCATGAAAAATTATGAATAGTAATGAGAAATTCATAATTTTAATAGCTAAGGTTAGAATTTTCTTTAAACCGGCTATGAGACTCGGAATAGAATGCCAAGGTTGGTAAACGGCATTTTGAGTCAAAAAGAATGAAAAGGAAAGAGAAAGAACGAAAAAGGAAGTAATTTTAAGAAAGTCAAAGGTTTGACCGAAAAAGTCAACCTTGACCAAAAAAGTCAAAGTTTGACCAAGGACGGGTCAAAAATGTTGACATCGGAAAATGATGAAATGCAGTATAAGAAGAGACTGCAAAGACTTTTTATGGTCAAAAAGGTAAGAATAAGCCGTAAAAACCACCATAGAAATCAAGCACACCGAAATCGAATTAAGGGCAAAAAGGTCTTCGAAAAATTGGAGAAAGAAAGTTTTCGGTCCGAATTTACAAGGAAGAATTTTTGGACCAAAAATATAAAATAAGAATGCTCATCACAGTGTTGGAAATAATTGTAGAGCGCGAAATGAGCTGTGAAAGAACGAAATGGCTAAACAAGGCCTTGGAAGAGCTAGTGGAAGATGACATCAACCCTTGACATCACTTTCTACTAACTCAAGACTACAAATGGCAGCCCTCCCCCACTAAAAAAAATTCGGCAATTAGAAAGGAAAAAGGAAGGAAATTGGTTAGTTGGAAACCAATAGGGACTTGAAAGCCAACCAAGAGCCTAACCAAGCAAGTACACATTGCCATACCTATGATCTCTTTCTCCACTAGCCAAAGCTAGCCATGTGGGGCTGCTTTCCTCTCCATCCAATCCGGCAGCACAAGGGGACAAGAAGGAATGGCAAAAAGCCAATTTTTAAGGATCAAAAAAGTGAGCAAACATGGGGAGATTTTTCTAGAAATTTCTAGAGCCAATCATGGGCTGACACTTGTCTCCTTTGACCCCATATTTTCAGCAGCTCAACCCCATCTCCCCTCCCTTGGATTCGGCTGCAGCCCTCTATCTTCCCCATCATGTTCGGCAGCCAAGGGAAAGAAAAGCATGACAAGGCATAAAGCCTTAAATTAAGGACAAGCAACCTCTCAACCTTTCATTCCACCAAGGATTGCCACATGCCCTCCTTTACCTCCCCATTTTCGGCAGCACACTCCTCAATCCCTCCCTCACATTCGGCAGCCAAGGGAGAAGCAAGAGAGACAAGACATAAAGCCCAAAATCAAGGAAAAAGATTGAACAACTTTTGTCCATCACAAGTCTCCCATCCCTTTTGTCTTTTCACTTGGAAAGCTAAGAGAAACCCTCTCGTTTTCCCTTGTATCATTCGGCAGCTAGAGAGAAGAGGAAGGAGTGAGAGCAAAGAGAAATTTTGGGTTTTCCATCTCAAAGGTTTCGGTTCTAAGAGAGAAAGAGCTAAGAAAAAGTGAGAAGATTTTTGTGGTTCTTTCAAGACTTGTGGCCGACCAAGAGGAGAAGAAAAAGAGGTGAGTAACTCTTGATAAATTTTTGGATTTTCTTCTTGTGATGCTTGTTTTTGTTAGAGCAAGAAAAAGCTAACAAAACTCTCTTGGATTTCATTTTCTTGAACCAAAACCGTGAGCCACCAACAAGGAAGGATTTGAGAAAAATCTTATGGATTTCTCCAAGAGTTGGCCGAACCAAGAAGAGGAGAAAGAGGTAAGAAAACTTGGATTTTTCTCTTGTTAAGGCTCGGTTTTGGTGAGCAACAAAAACTAACAAAAAGTTATTGGATTCCATTTTTCATGGTGAATCCGTGGGTGAGCAATCAAGGAGGAAGAAAAGGATTTTTAAAACCCTAACTTGGGTTAAGGTAAAACTCTTGAACCAAGCTTAAATTATGTTCCATTTAAGCATGTTTATGGTGATTCAAGATGGATTTGTAAGGACATAAGTCCAAGTTTATTTTCAACCCTTGATTTGGTGTATGTGCTTGATAGGGATTAGGGTTTGGTTGGTTTATTTGTGATGAATTGCTTGCATGATTTTATGCTTGAAAAATGGTTAGGATGCATGCTAGATGTGAGGGTAATGTCCCCTAAATTTTGGTCACAAAATCTGCCCAAGCAATGGCTGATTTGGGTGCTAGCTTAGGATGTAAACCGAACGTAACTCTCAAAGCTGCCAGTTCGGTTTCGAACCTGAGCAGTTTTGGAAAAATGAAAATATAAGGCCTTTAGAGGCCAAACGGGGAAAAACTCAAAACACAAAAGTTGTTCGGAACAACTTTTCCTAGAGGGCATCAAGGACAGTTTTCTAAAATAAGGCTCCAAAGGCCTCCGTTTTCACTGAAACCCGTGGCTGACCCCTGGGACGGTCTTCACCCAGTTTTTCAGGGTCAGCCAGTTTTCAAACGAAAACTGGTACTAATCTAGGCCTAACTGGATTTTATGCAGAACACAAAAGTTTTAGCATTTTTCGATAGCTACAACTTTCGTGAAGAAAAGTTTTTCAAATTCTCGACGGATCTTTAAACTGGGCACGTTTTATGAGAGGTGCGCAGAGAATCCGAAAATGTCCTTCACCAAAGTTTTACAAAATGTGTTCAAAAAATTATAAAGTGTTCTAAATCATTATTTTAGCTACGAAAACTGTTCCAATGGCGGTTTTCAATCTTTAATGATTTTATGAAGCTCTGTTTTAAGAAAAATGAAATTTTAAGAGTTTTTGGGATTTTCCACCCAAAGCTTTCAAGTTGAAGAAAAAAATGAAATTTTCCATATGTTAAAGGAAAATGAGATTTTTCAAGATTAAAAAGAGAAGTGGAATTTTTAAGGTTCGGAATTGAAATTCCACGTTTTTCCAATAAGTAAAGAAAAAGATGATTTTAGCCAAGTAATTTCAAGTGTAATGAAGTAAGAATTTTTACAAGCAAATTAATGGGTTTTTTGGAAGATAATTATTTAATGCTTTTCAAAAATCAAGAAAAGGAGTTTAAGACTAAAAAAATTGGTAATCAAGCCGACTACGAACGGTAACCGGAATTATGTTCGAATTAATGGGCTAGCCCAAAGCCCAACGTAAGACCTAAAAAGGGAGTTGACTTAGGTTGACCACATATTGACTTGCGTTGACCAAAAGTTGACTTTAGGGTTACCCAATATAACCCTAAAGAATACCAAGAGTAATGGATCGGGCTAAGACCTAGGGTTATTGATAAGATAATAACCCAATGGATTACGAATCAAGTAAAAGTAAGAATATAAGCCCATGAAGAAAGAAGTGACCCATCAAGTTTAACAAGATGTTTTAGAGGGGACATATCGCACATGCAATTAAGATTGTGCATGAATGTTGGTTAGGATACCAATATCATATCTCACGATTTATAGTAAGATAAGTTAACCTTATCTTACACCTCCATTTAAACAGGAATAGGAACCTGTCGATGGATCATGTGGAATGTTACGCCAAGAGCATAGGACTTAAGGTAAGTACAAACCTCACCTGTGATATGGAAAAATAATAATGTATGTTCAAATATGAAATGCTATGTTTAAATGCTATGCTTTTTAAGATGCTATGTTTTAAAACTATTATGAGGCCATGATTTAAAGAATTTTAAAGATGTCATATTTTAACGATGTCATGTTTTAAAGAGGCCATGTTATGTTAAAATATGTCATGTGCATATACAAGATATGATTTTGTGACATCATAAAGTATGTTCACTAATGATAAACAACTTGGTAAAAATACACAAGTAGAGTGTCGTACCAACCTCCCCCAAGGTGGAGGATTTTTCAATGTTCAAATTATGGATTCGCCTTCTCGTTGATGCGGGAGGGTGTAATCACCCAATGTTTCCTAGAGCAGTTAGGGACCTTGCAAACCCTAACTGTATCTAGAGGCGCACTATATGTTAAGGGGTACGTACACTATGGGGCCCACATAAAAGATAAGTACAAGTTAAAAGGAAATGCATAAATGAACATAAATGGTTCATGCATATGTTTTATGATGAAGTATGTTTCAAGATGTTTAAATGAAATGTTTTGTGAGATCGCGTTTGTACTTGCTGGGCGAAAGCTCATCAGATATATTCCATACTGCAGGTTGAGATATAAAGCTTGTAGCTTTACTTGGTGGGCTTGGAGACGATGCAGCGAGTGAAGGGCGGTGTGGGATACCACTACGCAATATTTTTCCGCAATATGTTAAGTTATGAAATTTTTCATGTATGTT
Organism: Ficus microcarpa; assembly: GCA_025413485.1. Lineage (NCBI taxonomy): Eukaryota > Viridiplantae > Streptophyta > Magnoliopsida > Rosales > Moraceae > Ficus > Ficus microcarpa. The sequence goes on along the minus strand of CM046383.1, from coordinate 24,788,763 downwards.
AAGTATGAAGTTAGTTAAAGTATGTATGAAAGGTTTTAAAGTACGATGCACAATTTTGTGTATGGGCTTCAAGACAAGATTTTAAAATGAAGTCCTAATTCTAAAGTTCCAAAAGGAAGTTTTAAAATGATGTTCAAAAAAAAAAAAAAATTTATCCCGAATTTTTCTTCGAGGTACTCTTAAATTTTAAGTAAAGTTATGTTAAGTAAGGTAAGGCGACGACGCCCCCGGCGTGGGTAAGGTCGGGGGTCACAGTACTTACCTCTTGTGCTGTGTCCTGAGTGTTGCAGCCTCAATACGGATTGCAACAGCAGATCACTTCTTGCTATTTGAAAAAGTATAAGATAAGGATCTTATCATAAAATATTGGTGACCTAACCAACATTCACACATAATCTTAGTTGTATGTCCCCAGTATTAGATATCTCATCCAACTTGGCCTATGCTTTATAGGGTTATTATCAACAACCCTCAATTCTAGCTCATTTCCACATTTTCGGTGTCCTTTAGGGTTATATCGGGTAACCCTTGAGGTAATCGATCTTAATTATTTCGGGTCAACTGTGGTCAAACCTAGTCAAAGTCAACACTTCAGTCAACGGTGGTCAACCCTGGTCAAGGTCAACCATTGTCAACCTTGGTCAACATCGGTCAAAGCCAATTATTGTTATTGACGGTCAAATTCAACTATGGTCAGCTCTGGTCAACCATGGTCAACTTTCTATGGTCAATCTTGGGTTTTGGGGTTAAGTCCAGTAACTCGGATACTATTTCCAGTTACGGTCCGTAGTCGGCTCGTTTACTAATTTTATCTTAAAAATCTCATTTTCTTACTTTTTGCAACTTTGAATACTTTAGCTTCAAAATTCTTTAATTTTCTTATAAAAATTCATATTTTTGAAATGGATCTTTATAAAAATTGTTTAAGAATAAAAACTGCCTTTGGAACAGTTTTCATAATTAAAACAGTGGTTTTAAGAAGAATACTGTTTTTATGAATTATTTTAGAAGATTCTGTGCAGAAATTTCATATTTCCTGCACATCTTTTGTAAAACAGTGTCAGTTTAAAGATCCACTCTGAATTTGAAAAACTTATCTTCACGAAAGTTTTAGCTCTCAAAAAATTCTAAAACTTTCGTGTTTTACAAAAAATCCAGTTTTGCTTGTATCTTTGTCAGTTTTCGTTTAAAACTAGCTGGTCGTGTAAACTAGGTCTGGGCAGACCAGTCTCGGATTTTTATAAAAACGGAGGCAATTGGAATCTCATTTTGGGAAACGGTCTATGCTGTCCCCTAGGAAAAACCCTGTTCTACAACTTTTGTGTTTTACATTTCACCCAATTCGGCCTCTAAAGGCCTTAAATTTCCACTTTCCCAAAACTGGCCAGTTTTGAATTCGAACTGGCAGTTTT